>JAVTVY010017399.1:0-61788 GCA_036873755.1 Hanleya hanleyi | reverse complement strand
TGTAAAATTTTTCCTGAAAAATACGGAACACGGACTTTATCCTAAATTACGTGAAAATGCCTATATGGGGTATGGGGGGTATAGGACCATCCTGGGAAACCTATTTCTCGACATTTGCGGTATAGGTTGTGGGGTCTCGTTTTCTTAGTCTCGTCATTTAGAACATGATAGGAAGTGTCGCGGAGCGAAACGGTGAAATTTTTGAAAAAAGTCACCGAGACCCATATAGACCCATATAGGCCCATACTGGGGTATAGGACCAATGTTTGTCCACCTGGGAAACCTACTTCTAGACATTTGCGGTAGGGTTGTTTGGATTTGTTTTTCACGTCTCGTCATTTAGAACACGATGGGAAGGGTCCCGGAGCGAAACGGTGAAATTTTTGAAAAAAGTCACCGAGACCCATATAGACCCATAGGCCTATACTGCATGGCTATGGGAGTATAGGCCCATACGGGGTGGACGTTTTGGGGTCTAGGTGAGTCCCTAATGGTCCTATGGTGTCGTATGAGGTCTTATTTTGAAGCTCTTGTGGAGGAGCACTTGACTACACTAATGCTTCGTCCGTGTTCAATACTCTGCGCATGCGCAGCCTGGCCGTAGTATAGAAAGCAGGCATTTTTGGGGGTATGTGGGTGTGTGTTTGGGGTAGAGATGGGCTATTCACGGTTCGAATGGGTCGTGGAAGGTATCAAAGTGAAGCTTGTGTGGGGTAGAGTCAGAATGGCGTGGTTTTAAATGCAAGCCGCGTCAATCTGCGCATGCGCAGTTGGTTGTAGTAAGTAAAGTGGCCATTTTGGGGGTGTGCGGATGTGAGTTTGGTGTAGAGAGGGACCATCCTTGGTCCGAATGCGTCGTGGGAGGTGTCCTTTTGTAGCTCTCGGGATGTAGACCCCGATTTGGGGGCTGTCCATAGCATCTGTGACGTCATTGGTGACGTCATCAGTAGGAGTAGTAGCGAAAGTGAGCATTTTGGGGCAGTGAAGGAAGGTATTTGGGGTAGAGATGCTCTATTCTCAGTCCGAATGCGTCGTGTGGGGTGTCATCTTGTAGTTCTCGGGGTGCACACCCCGATTTGAGGACTGTCCACAGCATCTGTGACGTCATTGGTGACGTCATCAGTAGGAGTAGTAGCGAAAGTGAGCCTTTTGGGGCAGTGAAGGATGTTATTTGGTGTAGAGATGGACCATCCGCGGTGCGAATGCGCCATGGGAGGTGTCATGTTGTAGCTCTCGGGGTATAGACCCCAATTTGGGGGATATCCACAGCATCTGTGACGTCATTGGTGACGTCATCAGTACGAGTAGTAGCGAAAGTGGGCATTTTTTAGCAGTGAAGGATGTTATTTGGTGTAGAGATGGACCATCCGCGGTCCAAATGGACCGTGTGAGGTGTCATCTTGTAGCAACGCCCACCAACACTATTCTTAATGCTTCAACGCCCTGGTGAAATAGCTCAGAAGCTCTGATATTCCATGGAATTGTCACTAATTCTTCGAAATGCAGTGATGCCCGTCAACGCCCGTCGTTACACCTTAACACTCTAACATAACGCCGTGATATAGACCGGAGACAGAACAACAAGAGCAACAACAACAAGGATGACACATGAGAGAACAACAACAACAAGAAGTTTTTTTCATATAGTTTATTCTACCCAATGTTACATCATACCCACGCTGGGGGAGCCGCGTTGGGTATATTTACAATTCAAGAAGATTCTTGTCCAATCAGAGGCCACCATTTGCATGTTTCATATTCGTTCCTGTCCGTTAGATGTATTCTTGTCCAATCAGATTTCTCCATTTCAGAAAGTTCCATCTTCGGCCATGTTAGCTCTGAGCCGTTTATTCTAATCATCGTCGGGCAGGCCAGGATACCTTTGAGGCAACATATCCTCAGATAGTTGTTTGCGCATTCTGAGTATCTGTCAGTGCATGGGTGAATACTTTCATCCGATGGGGTGGTGGTCAGTTTAACCACGAAGAACGTAACATTGGTCACCCTCTCCACTTGCCATTTTGTGTTTTGTCGTTGTTGTCGTACCCATTCCAAACTATCCACGCTGTCCAGTTCCTTCAGCATCGTCTCCAGTGACGCACGATGGATAATGGTGAAAGGCTGGTCAAACACCCGGGCATTATTGCTGGGATAATAATAACGGAGCTGGTCTGTCTCTTTATGGCGAAGAATGTATCCAAAAGTGAGATTTAACTTGAAGGCTGTATCTTGGTCGTTGAAGATGGCTTCCACGTAGCTACGTAGACGGGCGAGGCCAGTCAGTCGGAAGTCCAATAGACGACGGTCACGATGAAAACAGTGTCGGATCATGGACCAATGGCGTCTATACATCTCACTCACTGGATGATCTTCGGGTAAGAGATCGCTGGGAACATCCACCGCATCTTCCAGAAAAGGTTCGATGTTGTCAGGCGTATGACTCGAAACCGTAACGGTGGGGTCCGGCTGGAAATCCAGGCTCTTCTGAACTGTGGGTATAGGCGGGCTCTCCGTTATCGCATCACCAGTGGCGTTCGTCTCCCCTGGGTCTGACTGGGTCTGACCGTTCGCGGCTCCTCTTCAGTAGGAAGTTGTCGCCCAAACCGTAGAGACGGGACATGAATCAAACGCTGATGCCGTCTTAACTGACTGCGTCGTTTGAAGAGTTGACCACACTCCTTACATTGTTCCGTCGCGCCCTCATGGACTGAGCGTTCGTGGCGCAGTAAAGCATCTTCTCGATTAAATGACCGTGCTCAGGTTATGCAAGTATGTCGTGCACCGTTGTGGGCGGAGGCCTCGTGGCGTCGTAAATTGTTTAGACGAGTAAATGACTTCTGGCAAGTTGTGCAAGTGAACATCTTGGTGGTGGACAGAGTGTCTCATGAAACGGCAAGGCCGCTTCCCTTTTATAGCACAATAGCTGTTGGTCTATTTTTAGCACACTCAGTTCAACTACCTACCGGGTGTAGGCGCACACGTCAGCGACAAGATCCCGGATGTACAAGAACCCGGATGTACCCGGATGTAAAAGTGCCCGGATGTTCAATTCACTTCGCCCACTGGAAAATTTCCTCTCTCCTCATGCAAAGATCACATCCGGCCAAGGATACACCTTCAAGGCTGGTCAGGCATAGCTGGCGATGGTAGCGGAGATCTCCGGGCTCTCCCCTGGTTGAGCTATAACCCGCACTGAAGAAATCATCTATCATTTCCATAGTTATGGGCGGGTATGTTTTGGTAACTCGTTTGGGGAGTCGAGCGGGAACCGACACCTTTTCGTCAATCTTCAACGATTGCTCGTCTGCCTTGGAATTGGCTGGCTTTTCCATTTGATTGGGTCTGGTTGGTGTAGAGATATGCGTCATGGGGGGTGTCATGTTGTAGCTCTCGGGGTATAGACCCCGATTTGAGGGATATCCACAGCATCTGTGACGTCATTGGTGACGTCATCAGTACGAGTAGTAGCGAAAGTGGGCATTTTTAGCAGTGAAGGATGTTACTTGGTGTAGAGATGGACCATCCGCCGTGCGAATGCGTCGTGTGAGGTGTCATCTTGTAGCAACGCCCACCAACGCCATTCTTAATGCTTCAACGCCCTGGTGAAATAGCTCAGAAGCTCTGATATTCCATGGAATTGTCACTAATTCTTCGAAATGCAGTGACGCCCGTCGACGCCCGTCGTTACACCTTAACACTCTAACATAACACCATGATATAGACCGGAGAGAGAACAACAACAGCAACAACAACAAGGATGATACATGAGGATGACACATGAGGATGACACAACAACAAGAAGTTTTTTTCATATAGTTTATTCTCCCCAATGTTACATCATACCCACGTTGGGGGAGCCGCGTAGGGTATATTTACAATTCAAGAATATTCTTGTCCAATCAGAGGCCACCATTTGCATCTGTCATATTCGTTCCTGTCCGTTAGATGTATTCTCGGCTACTCTTGTCCAATCAGGAAGTCGCCATTTCAGAAAGTTCCATCTTCGGCCATGTTCGCTCTGAACCGTTTGTTCTAATCGTCATCGGGCAGACCAGGATACCTTTGAGGAAACATATCCTCAGATAATTGTTTGCGCATTCTGAGTATCTATCAGTGCATGGGTGAATACTTTCATCCGATGGGGGTGGTGGGTCAGTTTAACCACGAAGAACGTAACATTGGTGACCCTCTCCACTATCCACTTGGTGTTGGGACGCTGTTCATAGGCCCATTCCAAGGGATCCACAGTGTCCAGTTGGGTCAGCATCGTCTCTAGCGACGCCCGATTGGTGATTGTGAAAGGATGGTCGTACACTGGGTTGATGGCACTGGAATAGAAATAGCACAATTCACGCGTCATCTTATGGCATAAGATGTACCCAAATGCTACATTTAATGTGAAGGACGTAGGTTGGTCATTGAAGATGGCTTCCACGTAGCTGCGTAGACGGGCGAGGTCGGTCAGTCGGAAATTGTACAAGTCCAATATAGGGCGATGACGGTGGAAGCAGTGTCGGATCATGGACCAATGGCGTCGATACATCTCACTCACTGGATGATCTTCGGGTAAGAGATCGCTGGGAACATCCACCGCATCTTCCAGAAAATGTTCGTTGTTGTCAGGCGTATGACTGGAAACAGTAATGCTAGGGACAGGCTGGATATCTAGGCTCTTCTGAGCTGTGGGTTTAGGCGGGCTCTCCGTGATCGCATCACCAGTGGCATTCTTCTCCCCGGGTTCATCTTCAGTGGATCTGTCCCTCCTGGGTGCCTCTTTAGTGGAAAGTTGTCCCTCATGCCGTGGTGACGGACCATGAATCAAACGCTCATGCCGTTTAACTGACTGGGTCGTCTGAAGAGTTGACCACATTCTTCGCATGGACGCTTGGGTGGCCCATGAATTGAACGTTCATGGCGCTGTAAATGATCTGGGCGCTGAAACGACAGTGTAGGCCTACATATCGTACAGCTATACCGGGCGGTTCCATCGTGCTTGGTAGCCTCATGGCGGCGCAAGTCGTGCCACCGAGTGAATGATTTCGAGCACGTAGTACAAGTGAACATCTTGGTGGTTGACAGAGTGTCTGATGAAACGGTCAGGCCGTTTCCTTTTTATAGCAAGCTAGCTGTTGATCTATTTTTAGCACAATCAGTTCAACTTGGACGTCAGCGACAAGAACCCGGATGTAGGCGTGTGTGTATGTGTGTGCTTGCGAGTGTGTTTCTTGGATCGGAGCTCTTGGAGCTCAAAGCCTGTGGAGCTCAGAGCTCGGAAGTGACATTTACATATGACCTTTGTGAGATCACTTCCGCTTCCGTTCACGTGACCGGAACTGACCTTTGACCCCGGCGCGCGCGGTGTAAAGGTTTCCACTTGCGCCGCCATGAGGCTACCAAGCACGATGGAACCGCCCGGTATAGCTGTACGATATGTAGGCCTACACTGTCGTTTCAGCGCCCAGATCATTTACAGCGCCATGAACGTTCAATTCATGGGCCACCCAAGCGTCCATGCGAAGAATGTGGTCAACTCTTCAAACGACCCAGTCAGTTAAAACGGCATGAGCGTTTGATTCATGGTCCGCCACCACGGCATGAGGGACAACTTTCCACTAAAGAGGCACCCAGGAGGGACAGATCCACTGAAGATGAACCCGGGGAGGAGAATGCCACTGGTGATGCGATCACGGAGAACCCGCCTATACCCACAGCTCAGAAGAGCCCAGATATCCAGCCGGTCCCTAGCATCACTGTTTCCAGTCATACGCCTTACAACAACGAACATTTTCTGGAAGATGCGGTGGATGTTCCCAGCGATCTCTTACCCGAAGATCATCCAGTGAGTGAGATGTATCGACGCCATTGGTCCATGATCCGACACTGCTTCCACCGTCATCGCCCTATATTTGACTTGTACAATTTCCGACTGACCGACCTCGCCCGTCTACGCAGCTACGTGGAAGCCATCTTCAATGACCAACCTACGTCCTTCACATTAAATGTAGCATTTGGGTATATCTTATGCCATAAGATGACGCGTGAATTGTGCTACTTCTATTCCAGTGCCATCAACCCAGTGTACGACCATCCTTTCACAATCACCAATCGGGCGTCGCTAGAGACGATGCTGACCCAACTGGACACTGTGGATCCCTTGGAATGGGCCTATGAACAGCGTCCCAACACCAAGTGGATAGTGGAGAGGGTCGCCAATGTTACGTTCTTCGTGGTTAAACTGACCCACCACCCCCATCGGATGAAAGTATTCACCCATTCACTGATAGATACTCAGAATGCGCAAACAACTATCTGAGGATATGTTTCCTCAACGGTATCCTGTCCTGCCCGATGACGATTAGAGCAAACGGTTCAGAGCGAACATGGCCGAAGATGGAACTTTCTGAAATGGCGACTTCTGATTGGACAAGAGTAGCCGAGAATACATCTAACGGACAGGAACGAATATGACAGATGCAAATGGTGGCCTCTGATTGGACAAGAACCTTCTTGAATTGTAAATATACCCAACGCGGCTCCCCCAGCGTGGGTATGATGTAACATTGGGGAGAATAAACTATATGAAAAAAACTTTTTGTTGTTGTTGTTCTCTCATGTGTCATCCTTGTTGTTGTTGCTGTTGTTGTTCTCTCTCCGGTCTATATCATGGCGTTATGTTAGAGTGTTAAGGTGTAACGACGGGCGTCGACGGGCGTCACTGCATTTCGAAGAATTAGTGACAATTCCATGGAATATCGGAGCTTCTGAGCTATTTCACCAGGGCGTTGAAGCATTAAGAATGGCGTTGGTGGGCGTTGCTACAAGATGACACCTCACACGCCGCATTTGCACCGCGGATGGTCCATCTCTACACCAAGTAACATCCTTCACTGCTAAAAAATGCCCACTTTCGCTACTACTCGTACTGATGACGTCGCCAATGACGTCACAGATGCTGTGGATATCCCTCAAATCGGGGTCTATACCCCGAGAGCTACAACATGACACCCCCCATGACGCATTCGGACCAAGGATGGTCCATCTCTACACCAACCAGACCCAATCAAATGGAAAAGCCAGCCAATTCCAAGGCAGACGAGCAATCGTTGAAGATTGACGAAAAGGTGTCGGTTCCCGCTCGACTCCCCAAACGAGTTACCAAAACATACCCGCCCATAACTATGGAAATGATAGATGATTTCTTCAGTGTGGGTTATAGCTCAACCAGGGGAGCTATGCCTGACCTGCCTTGAAGGTGTATCCTTGGCCGGATGTGATCTTTGCATGAGGAGAGAGGAAATTTTCCAGTGGGCGAAGTGAATTGAACATCCGGGCACTTTTACATCCGGGTACATCCGGGTTCTTGTACATCCGGGATCTTGTCGCTGACGTGTGCGCATACATCCGGTAGGTAGTTGAACTGAGTGTGCTAAAAATAGATCAACAGCTAGCGTGCTATAAAAGGGAAGCGACCTTGCCGTTTCATGAGACACTCTGTCAACCACCAAGATGTTCACTTGCACAACTTGCCAGAAGTCATTTACTCGCCCAGAAGATTTGCGACGCCACGAGTCCTCCATCCACAACGGTGCACGACATACTTGCATAACCTGCGCACGGTCATTTAATCGAGAAGATGCTTTACTGCGCCACGAACGCTCATTCCACGAGGGCGCGACGGAAGAATGTAAGGATTGTGGTCAACTCTTCAAACGACGCAGTCAGTTAAGACGGCATCAGCGTTTGATTCATGTCCCGTCTCTACGGTTTGGGCGACAACTTCCTACTGAAGAGGAGCCGCGAAAGGTCAGACCCAGTGAAGATAAGCCCGGGGAGACGAAAGCCACTGGTGATGCGATGACGGAGAGCCCACCTATACCCACAGTTCAGAAGAGCCTGGATTTCCAGCCGGACCCCACCGTTACGGTTTCGAGTTATACGCCTGACAACATCGAACCTTTTCTGGAAGATGCGGTGGATGTTCCCAGCGATCTCTTACCCGAAGATCATCCAGTGAGTGAGATGTATCGACGCCATTGGTCCATGATCCGACACTGCTTCCACCGTCATCGCCCTATATTGAACTTGTACAATTTTCGACTGACCGACCTCACCCGTCAACGCAGCTACGTGGAAGCCATCGTCAATGACTAACCTACGTCCTTCACATTAAATGTAGCATTTGGGTACATCTTATGCCATAAGATGACGCGTGAATTGTGCTATTTCTATTCCAGTGCCATCAACCCAGTGTACGACCATCCTTTCACAATCACCAATCGGGCGTCGCTAGAGACGATGCTGGCCCAACTGGACACTGGATCCCTTAGAATGGGCCTATGAACAGCGTCCCAACACCAAGTGGATAGTGGAGAGGGTCACCAATGTTACGTTCTTCGTGGTTAAACTGACCCACCACCCCATCGGATGAAAGTATTCACCCATGCACTGATAGATACTCAGAATGCGCAAACAACTATCTGAGGATATGTTTCCTCAACGGTATCCTGGCCTGCCCGATGACGATTAGAACAAAACGGTTCAGAGCGAACATGGCCGAAGATGGAACTTTCTGAAATGGCGACTTCGGATTGGACAAGAGTAGCCGAGAATACATCTAACGGACAGGAACGAATATGACAGATGCAAATGGTGGCCTCTGATTGGACAAGAATATTCTTGAATTGTAAATATACCCAACGCGGCTCCCCCAGCGTGGGTATGATGTAACATTGGGGAGAATAAACTATATGAAAAAACTTCTTGTTGTTGTTGTTCTCTCATGTGTCATTCTTGTTGTTGTTGTTGCTGTTGTTGTTCTGTCTCCGGTCTATATCATGGCGTTATGTTAGAGTGTTAAGATGTAACGACGAGCGTCGACGGGCGTCACTGCATTTCGAAGAATTAGTGACAATTCCATGGAATATCAGAGCTTCTGAGCTATTTCACCAGGGCGTTGAAGCATTAAGAATGGCGTTGGTGGGCGTTGCACCGCGGATGGTCCATCTCTACACCAAGTAACATCCTTCACTGCTAAAAAATGCCCACTTTCGCTGCTACTCGTACTGATGACGTCACCAATGACGTCACAGATGCTGTGGATATCCCTCAAATCGGGGTCTATACCCCGAGAGCTACAACATGACACTTCCCATGACGCATTCGGACCAAGGATGGTCCATCTCTACACCAAATACCATCCTTCACTGTCCCAAAATGCTCACTTTCGCTACTACTCGTACTGATGACGTCACCAATGACGTCACAGATGCTGTGGACAGCCCTCAAATGGAGGTCTGCACGCCGAGAACTACAAGATGACACCCCACACGACGCATTCGGACTGAGGATGAAGCATCTCTACCCCAAATACCTTCCTTCACCGCCCCAAAATGCACACTTTCGCTACTACTCGTACTGATGACGTCACCAATGACATCACAGATGCTGTGAACAGACCCCAAATCGGGGTCTACACCCCGAGAGCTACAAAATGACACCTCCCAGGACGCATTCGGACAAAGGATGGTCCATCTCTACCCCAAATACCTTCTTGTACTGCCCCAAAATGCACACTTTCGCTACTACTCGTCCTGATGACGTCACCGATGACGTCACAGGTGACGTGGGCAGCCCTAAAATCGGGGTCTACATCCCGAGAGCTACAAGATGACACCTTCCAGGACGCATTCGAACCGTGAATAGCCCATCTCGACCCCAAATACCTTCATGTACTGCCCCAAAATGGCCACTTTACTTACTACAACCAACTGCGCATGCGCAGATTAACGCGACTTGCACTTAAAAACACACCGTTCTGACTCTAACCCACACAAACTTCACTTTGACACCTTCCACGACCCATTCGGACCCATAACGGTCCATCTCTACCCCAAACACACCCACATACCCCCTCAAAATGCCTGCTTTCTATACTACGGCCGGACTGCGCATGCGCAGAGTATTGACAACGTACGAACCATTAGTGTAGTCAAGTGCTCCTGCATGAGAGCTTCAAAATAAGACCTCATACGACACTATTGGACCACCAGGGACTCACCTAGACTCCAACACGTCCACCCCGTATGGGCCTATACTCCCATAGCCATGCAGTATAGGCCTATGGGCCTACCCAGGTATCGGTGAACTTTTTCCAAAAATTTCACCGTTTCGTGCCGGGGCACTTCCTATCATGTTTGTCTTGACGAGACTAAAAAAACAATCCAAATAACCATACCGCAAATGTATAGAAGTAGGTTTCCCAGTGGGACAAACATTGGTCCTATACCCCCATAAACCCGTATATGGGTCTATATGGGGCTATATGGTACTTTTTCAAAAATTTCACCGTTTCGTGTCGGGACACTTCCTAGCATGTTTGTCTTGACGAGACTAAGAAAACAAATCCAAACAACCATACCGCAAATGTCTAGAAGTAGGTTTCCCAGTGGGACAAACATTGGTCCTATACCCCTAGTATGGGACTATATGGGTCTCCCTGAACTTTTTCCAAAAATTTCAACGATTCGCTCCGCGACACTTCCTATCATGTTTGTCTTGACAAGACTAAGAAAACGAGACCCCACAACATAATACAGGCAAATATCGAGAAGTAGGTTTCCCAGGATGGTCCTATACCCCCCGTACCCCATATAGGCATTTTCCCGTAATTTAGGATAAAGTCCGTGTTCCGTATTTTTTCAGGAAAAATTTTACATACACCCACCCTGGAACTAGGGGGAGATAACTCTATTGATAGGCGAGCCCCGTTAAGCCAGGCGACCTATATACCCCCATACCCCATATAGGCATTTTCCAGGATTTTTCGATAAAGTCCGTGTTCCGTATTTTTTTCAAGAAAAATTTTGCATGCACCCACCCATGACTGGATGCCCCTTCACATAGGCTTCACATTGATACCTCATACGACTCCATTGGACCATTAGGGGCTCCCCTAGATCCCAAAACGTGTATTTCCATACCCTTTTCCCACAATTCCCTGTCTGCGCATGCGCAGAATGGTGACAACGCTCGAGCCGCTAGTCCAGTCAGGATGGTGAGACGAAGAACCCCCACGGCCCATAGTAGAATCCACAAAAAATGACCACCACCCTAATACTGGCAAAATAGATGGAAATGTGCGAATCAGGGGACATCACCGTCGCCTACAAGAGGGTTGGCCTAGTCCGAGTTGTCTCCCTTGCGTCAGAGTGTGTAGATGGGGCTACGATTTGAAATCAACCAGGATCCGGGGAAATTGGCCGTGGGCCGCCATTTTTCATACACAAACAGACCTGCACGGGTGATTTTCAACCTTTTGCAAGTGATTGTACCATACAAAATTATATGAAACTAACGGGCGGGTGTATGTATCTAATTCACTCATACCACGGAAGACCACATGTTGGTGCCCGATGACGTCATACTCTGTCGGTCAGCATACGTACCGTAGGACGAACGTTGTGTGACCGCCAATTTTTCTTTGTTTGTTTGTGCAAACTGGACAATAAACGCTCGACATAATAACATGGTACAACACCTATAGATTATGTTTATTGGTCCCCATGGGTTCAGATATTTTTATTTTTTATTTTTATGTAATGCCTACTCTGTGGAGAGGGTTCCCCACCTTTTTTGATGAAATACGATCTGCCAAACAAGAATATGTACACTTGACCATACAAATAAAATCTTTCCCTCCCCGCCCCAGTTTCATCGAACACATACGTTTATGGGATCAAAACATTTTGTTTTTAATTAACAAAACTATACATTTTTTTTTTAATTAACAAAACTATACATTTTTTTTAAATGAGACCGCTCACAGAATGTAAACAATCAGGGCCGTAGCCAGGATTTACTCAGCGGGTTCGCTGTATGGGAAAAGGGGCTTATATCCCAGTATATGGGTCTATATGGGTCTATATGTGGCTATAGACAGATCTCGAACTTTTTCCAAAAATTTCACCGTTTCGTGCCGGGACACTTCCTATCATGTTTGTCTTGACGAGACTAAGAAAACAAATCCAAACAACCATACCGCAAATGTATAGAAGTAGGTTTCCCAGTGGGACAAACATTGGTCCTATACCCCAGTATGGGTCTATATGGGTATATGTTTGTCATGTACTGGGGTTTTTCCCCACAATGGCGGCTAATCCGCCATGTTGGAGCCGCCATGTTGGATCCGCCATGTTGGAGCCGCCATATTCCGCAGGAATGGAGGTGTAGGACGCAGAGCGACCGGTTATATACGCCTATACGTAGCTCTACAGCGTAATAAGTACTATTCTGATGGGTTAGTCCAAGGCAACAACAACAAACAGGTCAATCCTTTGATTATAGCAATAACCCACGCACTTCCGGCGATAATCCGCGCTGCGTGCCGGGGGGAACCCCCCAGGCAGGGTGTACATTCCGTGGGACTACTTTTTCTCCGCGGAAGCTTTCTTCCGCGACCGCATCACCGCCAGACCGCATCACCGCGGAAGAATACATGCCCAGGGGCCCTTTGCCGGAGCTATAGTGACCCGAAGTTACCTCCCCCTAGATTGGAACTCTTCTGTGTTGGAGGTGGAAAAGGTCAGTCACGTGACGTCATCTCATTTGCATAAATAATAAGGAATTTAACTTTTGGTGGCCTTCCACAGTTTCGTAGTAATGGCCCCTCTCTAATTTCATAATACGATAGACTGCCCTTGTTCTGCTACATCATAATTCTTCTTGTCTTCTTAATAGCTTATATCTATAATGCCATCCTATTCAGCATTATCAACGCTGCAAACGAGTACGTACAAATCGAGTCCTGGCTTCGTCTACACGCTGATCGGGATCATGGAGTAAAGTTTTCCTGCCTCAGTTATGCCCCTTGGGTGTGCCTAAAAATCGGGACTCATTTACGGGAAGAAAATCTGACAAAAAACGGGCAGGTTGACACCCACTTTTGTTTGCCTTTTTAAGTTGAGACCAGACCAGGGAACGTGAGTAAGAAGTTTAATTGAAATCGCTCCTACAGATTTTTCTGGAAATTGAGCCGAATTTGACCATTTTTCGACATTTTTAAGGGGTTTTCTAGGAAAAATGAAGCAAGCATGGAGGAGAATGTTCGAGTTTAATTTTTCTATAACATAGCAGTGTTATATCTCAAAATAATAGTTTCATCATGCTCTTTCAGAAAATATATACATATAAGTGATTTTGGTTGAAGGTTTTACGACAACTGGTGGCCGAAAAACGGACCCATAGTCTATTCCATGCCGAATGGAAGAATCTCTGGAGTGCACCCTTTATATACTACTCGCGTGTATGAGCACGTTTCGTCTCGGACGTTTCCGACGATATTTCTGGGACAATTTATCCGACAACATTGAAACTTCACACAGTAGATAAAAAAAATACTAAATTTATTCCCCTCCAGTAGTTCTCAATAAATCGCGAAAACAAAAATTAGATGGGAAATTTGTGAGATATTTTTGACTTTTTACGTCAAGCTCGCATGTTTTAACAATGGCAGATCAAAGATACCGTGGCCCCAAAATAACATGGTAGGTATCGGTGACTTTGGTCAGTTCTCAACAAATTTTAATGAAAGACAGAAATACAATTCGGGCTTTTTAGTTTATATACTGTGTGGAGTTTCCATGTTGTACGATAAATTTTCTCCGAAATATCACCAAAAACGTCTGGGATTTATTATCTGGGAAAGACAGTAGGTTTATTTCTAGGGTTTCTTTATGAAAAGTAGTTGAGAGTTTGTATATCTCTTGTTTGTGAATAAAGAAGTACTGGGATCTCAATTGAAAAACAAAATAAGTTTATAGTGAAAAAGTTACGAAAAATCCTCATCGGAAGTTTTGATGTTTTTCGTCCAAATAGGCGGCATTTGATTGGATTTGGAGCACACTATTCCATTCTCGATTGGAGCCCGAAATCGTCAATCTATGGCTTTGATCACTGATCAATTGCAATCTTATTTTAGGCCTAATGGTAGGCCTATGCGCTGGCGGTGATAATTAGTTTACTTCTTCTGTAATAATTGAATAAGATACGTGATCTTATATGCTATGTTAGGTTTCTTTTTCTTTCTTTCTTTCCTTTTTTCGTTTGTTTGTTTGTTTGTTTTGTTTTGTTCTTTTTTTTTTTTTTTTGCCGGCCGTCAAATTTGGGGCCTGCCCCCCAAGCCCCCCGTTGCCTACGCCCTTGCTGGCGTCAGTCATTTGGCTATCTTGAAAGTTGTTCTCTATAACTCCGAAATATGGGCAACTGAACTACTAGGCAAACTGCGAAACAATGATATCAATAAATTTTTCACAAACTTAGACTCTGAACCCTTCGAAAAAGTCCACACAAAATTTTGCAAATTAAATCTTCAAGTTGGAAAAAAATCGGTGAATATTGCCTGCAAACGGGAACTTGGACGATTCCCACTTATAATAGATATCCACGCAAGCATATTGAACTACAAGCTGCATCTTGAAAACAATAACGACCGGCCTATTCTTCAAGATATGCTGTCCTCTGTAGCAAAGCACTAGAAAACGATGGAATTGGATGGCATAGCTATTCATCATTAATGATGCAGAAAAATAATATCAGTGCCGAGGACTTGCCACTGCAGCCCACTAAAAACACATATCCCCAGAAGTAAAAGACAAATTGAAAACTATATACATACAATTCTATCAAGACAAACTACGCGAGTCCGAAAAATTACTTCACTACAAACATATAGAACAAACATATTCTATATCTCCTTATTTGAACTATATAAAAAATCGAAACTATAGGCAATCACTAACTAAACTTAGGATCTGCGCACATCGGCTCGAGATAGAAACCGGCAGATATAGGAAAATAGACCGGAACAAACGATTTTGTAAACGGTGTGAGAAAACAAACAAGATCGTTGAAGACGAGTATCATTTTGTTTGTATATGCCCGAGTGGTAAAAAACTTCGAAACATTCTATATAACATCATCAACAAATCCTGTCACCTATTTGGGCAACTAACTGACCTCGAAAAATTCTATTTCCTGATTAACCCACCCACCCACCTTTCCCCAACAATAGGACAGTTTATGTTCGAAATGCTTCTGGAGAGATCAACACAGCTCGCAATATCTCCTGCCACTAGGATTGCCTCAACCTCTACCTAATTTATAAATTGGAATGAACTGGCTTTCTTGACTGGGGTGATTTATGTCCTGTCATAATATAACCTTTATTATGTAAATGTAATATTTTATCTAGCTTTAACATTTTCTGTATGTATTCATGTATAGAAATAAAGAATTGAATTGAATTGACCTATTTCGTTCATTGTTTATTGTTTGTACTGTACCTTGTCTAATGTAGGCTACAGGTATATTTCGGTACAATAAATGAATCTGCAGGCCCCAAGACAAGGAGGGGGTCGGGCGAACCCCCTTTCGAAAATATTAGCCTATATATTTTTCTCATATAAATGCCCTTTCAAACACAGAAGCGAACCCCCTATTTGCCCCTTTTCCCAAATAGCGAACCCCTTGATGGCGAACCACCCCTCAGTAAATCCTGGCTACGGCCCTGATCTGAAATCTGAATCTGAAATCTGAATCTGCATTCTCTTGTTTGAAAACAATTATAAAGTGTGTAAAATTATAAAGTTATGAAGTGTGCTATCCTCGCAGCAGCGTTTTGCGAGGTATCAAGCATGAAAAAGAAAAGGTTGTCTAAACGAGTACCGTAATGAAGGACATGTGGATGCGTTTGAATGATTGACTGGAAGACATGGTCACGTTATGGGGCTATATGCATACGCAAAATTGGATTTTTGAAAGTTTGTGTTTTGGTTTCATACAGTTTATCTTTGAGTTTGACATGGATTTTGAAAAGTTTATACAGAAATTTATCTACTTCAGCTCTCGGACCATTCCCGATTCCGGGTTACAGTCAGCTTTTCGTGCGACCCATAGGAGCTCGCGTTAACACAAAACAAGACGAAAAAAACAAAAAACAAGAAGTTCTGCGTAGAAAAGGTTTGTGTCTTTCTTGTGTTCTCTTGATGTAAATAATCACATTTTAATATGTCAGTTGGAGTTGTTAAGGACCAAAGTATTATAACAATATTGTTGATCGATCATCTGAAACTCTCTCGTTTCTTTGTCTAGGATAATGAACGTCCCAAGCTGTCATATTTGCAACAACAACATTGAAATGAAACGTCAGCCACGAACGAACGTCAAAATTATTGATTCAGTAAACAATATGTCGCCACACAGTTTGCATCAGTCTTATTAAGGTACGGATTGGATCTTAAAATGTTAAGTTTAATTTTGTCGTGGTCCATAAAGCTGTAAAGATAAAACTTTAAAATCACTACATGTACTTAAACATCCACTCAGTACTCTGACTGGTCGGTGCAAACGGTATCCAGTCAATTCACCCACAATCCGATTCACCCACAACTTCAGGTCGATTCACCCACAAAAAAAAGTCAACTCACCCACAACCTGGTCAATTCACCCACAGTCTCAATGTTGGTTTATTCAACATATTTAATGGATATCATATAGATAATGATATATTACCTGTGTAATTAATTGATATATTATATATTTCTGTCCCACCAAATAGAAATGATAAATTCTCACTAAGTTGGATTTATTTTTTTTTGTTTTGAATATTTTTTATTTGCCAACTCATTGTTATGCCATGTTACATATATGTATTCAAAGAGAAAAAAGAGAAACATTATTCATCTACAAAAATAAATGAAACTGGCATTTTTCTTCACTCACACATACACACCTCTTACACACATCCTGAGCCGAATATATTTCTTTGTACATCCCCTTTTTGGCTAATTCAAACGAAGTTTCAGTTTTGTTATATAAATAAATATTTACTCATATATATATACATTTTAATAAGTTTTGATGACATTTGGCATGACTTTCAGAGTCTACAGTACCTTAGTAGGGTAGATGTCATTGTGGATGATACACTATGTTATTGCATCGAGCCATGGTTCCCGAATTTTGTTAAACGTTTCGATTTTTGATTTCCTAGTTTTTGTCAATTTCAAATCATTGTTTAAATTGATTGTAAACCCTCAAGTAAAGTTTCCATCAAATGAAAGACCATTGCGAAGAGTGTCGGAAAATATTTATTGTACTTTTTTTACGATTTTATTACACAGAGTAAACTGCAAATAAAGCATGGTATTCTATGGTGGTCTGTTGCAATCATATTTAGGTCCAGTGACGTCACACTGCCTTAATACATATATTTCAAACTGTATGCACTTTCCAATGCTTGATTGAAGCTTAAAGTGTGTTTACTTTGAGTTTCAACACAGACTCACTGTTCCAATGTGCATGTTTCACTAATAGTTGCCCAATATATGCAATATACCCATGTCCTCTGAAATTCAGTCATTATGTATGTTGACTATGGCAACTCTGAGACTGTGGGTGAATTGACCTGGTTGTGGGTGAGTTGACTTTTTTTGTGGGTGAATCGACCTGAAGTTGTGGGTGAATCGGTTGTGGGTGAATCGGTTTGTGGGTGAATTGACTGTGAATCGTGCAAACTGGACAGTGAAATCGAGCCGACACGTATTAAATATTAGCCACACAGCGCACCATGGGGAAAAGCATGGGGAGTAGGAACACCCCAGTGCCGATGATTTAAATATGAACGTGAATAACAACCAAAAAGGTGACTACATGCTAGATGTTCAGAGACATCGACCAGTGAGGCAATTCAGGCTAAAAGGACACATTCATGTACATCTAGGCTAAATATATAGAATAGCACCCAGTGGTGGCTGAACGTAATTGAAAGTTGGGGGGCTCACTATCACAGCCCAACAGGCGAGGGTCCAGGGGCCGCCTTGGCCCCGGAAGCTCCGGGGTCCTAGATCGCCGGAGAATCATTCTGAGCATTTTCCCGGAAATAAAACTGATCATACTGTATGCAAATTTATGGTTCTATTTTCACGATTTTTTCTCAGTTATAAGCACGCATCGATATTGAAAATATCGCACCTCATGCCTGCATCCATTTCGACTTTCTAGTTATATTCATAACATACAAAACGATAACTTTTATTTCTTGGAGGGGAAGCCAATATGCCTACCGATACGATTCATTCCCACAAAGATGAAACAAGGAAATCCTCACAGCCCAACAGCCGAGGGTTCAGGGGCTGCGGCCCCGGAAGTTCCGGGGTCTTAGATCACCGGAGATGTGTTCGGAGCGTTTTCCCGGAAATAAAACTGATCATACTGCATGCAGATTTATGATTCTATTTTCAAGATTTTTTCCAATTATAAGCACGCATCGGTATTGAAAATATCGCACCTCATGCCTGCATCCATTTGACTTTCTAGGTATATTTAAAACATGCAAAACGATGACTTTTAATTCTTCGAAAAATCTTTCATGACTGAATCAATTTGACTTTCTAGTAATATTTAACACATAAGAAAACGATGACCTTTACCTCATGAAACTTTAGAACCAATATGATACTGATTCATTTATACAAAGCTAAAATAAGCGATCCTCACAACCTGACATGCGAGGGTCCCGAGGCTGCCTAGGCCCCGGAAGCTCCGGGTCTCGGGTTGCGGGAGATGCGTATCACACGTTTTCCCGGAAATAAATCTGAACACAATGTATATAGATATATGGTTCACCGTTCTATTTTCACATTTGTTTCGCATAAACACGCATCGATATTGAAGAATATATGCCTGACTGTGTTTGACTTCCTGGATTAACACAAACAAAACAGGCCTATAACACACCACTACACGTCCTGGCACTCTATGGGTAATTTTTGTGTGAGGATATGATCAGTTAGTAGTGCCAAAAAGTGGGGGGAGGGGGGCCCAAAGATCGGGCCCCCCCTAAATCAAAAGTGGGGGGGGGCCCAGGCCCCCCTGGTGCCGCCCCCCCGGTTCCAACGCCACTGGCACCAGTACAGGGTAAAACTTAACTAAGGTTACATGTAGTTCTTGCCTAGTTCCAATTACCCATTTCGACGGGCCAAAATGTCATAAACAAAAGATTTTTTTCTCCCTAAGCCTTTCATTCTTACTACTACTAGCCTACTGTCTGTCCCAGATAATATATCCGATACGTTTTCGTCAATATTTTGGAGACAATTTTTCGTACAACAATGAAACTTCACACACTATATAAACTAAAAAATGCTAATTGTTTCCCCATATCTCATTAAAATCTGTTATTTTAAAGATGAACTGCAAAGCTTTTAATTTTATCTAAAGTGTTGACATCTTGTCTTATGTGACATAACTTTTATACGTTTTTGAGGCAAATATATTTTGCAAAATTGTACTAATAACAATATTTAAGTTATCCTGTTATAAATCAATCTTGAAAACTTGCATCGCTTGTCTCTCTTGGTTTGTAGAACGTTATGACGTTATAGCGGTCTCCTTCAGTCAAGTTTTATTTAAATGTGACGTCATGCTACTTCGGATGAATGAG
The DNA here is from genome assembly GCA_036873755.1 of Hanleya hanleyi. NCBI lineage: Eukaryota > Metazoa > Mollusca > Polyplacophora > Lepidopleurida > Hanleyidae > Hanleya > Hanleya hanleyi. Next base: position 42,290 of record JAVTVY010017399.1, on the reverse strand, counting down.
CGAGGACCACTTAAATAACATCATGACGTTCCAGAAAACAACGGGAGGCAAGCGATGACGTTTTTAAAAGTTCTGGCTCTCGTTTTCTGGTGGTATAAGTTTTGACTTCTCATATACCCAAAATAAAACAATAATCCACAGAACATATTACCACACATATTTGTAACAACTATAGAAGTTCTTGTTTTATGACATTTTAACAGAACATTGGAAAGCTTTTCAGTTCACCTTTAAGGCCACAATGACGTACTGAAATGAAATCGGATTAACACCTGACCTGCAAGAGGCTGTGATCACTGGTGGCAATTATATATATTGGTTTTGTGATATCAATTTGAATAACTCGGCACGCTGCAGCTTCTCGTGCATGACATGTCATTTTATTTATGGGTAGTCTAATGTTGTTTCTGCATAGATACTTGATAGGCAGAAACAACTGATGGCTAGGCACTGGAAGGGCATGATATAACCATTTCTTTGGTGTTTTCTTCTATCGTGTCTAAAATCCCAAAATCCATATTCTATAACACTTGTGTCAATAACATCGAGCTAATTGTGCATTTATTACACTTTTCAGCACGGTTAAGTGAAATCAACACCCGTCGAGTGCGGGTGTTCATATAGGGAGATTTCATTTCACAAGTCAGATGAGGAAAGGGACGCCTGCTTTCATACAAGTAACAATCGAATAAAACAAACAAATAAATTACAAGATGAAATTTCTTTCTCAGTCAAGTTTAGTTGTTGTTTCCATTGTGAAATTGATAAACAAAGCGACACAAATTTCCACACAGCTGACTCCGCTGACAGTATCACTCCCCATTTGAGGGTCGCATAAACTCGTCCACTGACATTGGCATGATGCCAACCGAGACGGGAGCATCAGTGGACGAGTTTTTTCAAGAAATGAGATAGGTTGTCAAAGTTTAAAATATGTTTTCAACTTTTTATTATGATTTTTGTTGATAATCAATTTGGTTAGTGCAATAGAGTAGAATAATGTTGAATAATGTTGAATCACCAAATGTTCGTAGTTCGGAGAAACATGATAGATTTAAGAAATAATGTTTTCAAAGGCGTGCTCATTGGTTATTTTACACATGGTTAGTGTGGGAAAGTTTATTTTAAACTAAAATATAAACTTTCCCACACTAAACGTGCGTAAAATAACCATTGAGCATGCCTTTGAAAACATTATTTCTTAAATCTATCCTGTTTCTCCGAACTACGAACATTTGGTGATTCAACAACAAATTTGAATCTGATCGAATTCGGAGGAAAGTTCTGACACGCTCACCATAAAACTCACGGTTGAGCGGTAAGCGTGGGAGGTGATCATATCAGATCATATCATGTATCCAACTTGACGACCGATGAACAGTCAATTTTCTTACAATGTAGTTCAAAATACCACAGAGATATAGCGTGACACACAGGCGTGCCTTATAAGGACTATAACACAAATTTTACTCATGTGCCACAAAGGCAAGTGATTGGCTGCCCCGGGATTGGAGAGACTTAGATGTATAACCCTCATTATATGTAATGGCTAGACCCAGAGAGAATGAAGGGAAAGCTGTTGCACTCGCTCGTGCTGATGATTTCAACCTGCAATCCAGATGGATCGGTCTCTCTGCTCTATCACCATGTGTTCTGGATAAACAGTAATCAATTGTGTGACACCTGTTAGATATCACAGGGACAAGTTTCTACTGGATTGCATATACATACCCATCTCACACCACATGTATAGGACAAGTTTCTACTGGATTGCATATACATACCCATCTCACACCACATGTATAGGACAAGTTTCTACTGGATTGCATATACATACCCATCTCACACCACATGTATAGGACAGGTTTCTACTGGATTGCATATATATACCCATCTCAGACCACATCATGTATAGGACAAGTTTCTACTGGATTGCATATACATACCCATCTCACACCACATGTATAGGACAAGTTTCTACTGGATTGCACATACATACCCATCTCAGACCACATGTATAGGACAAGTTTCTACTGGATTGCATATACATACCCATCTCACACCACATGTATAGGACAAGTTTCTACTGGATTGCATATACATACCCATCTCACACCACATGTATAGGACAAGTTTCTACTGGATTGCATATACATACCCATCTCACACCACATGTATAGGACAAGTTTCTACTGGATTGCATATACATACCCATCTCACACCACATGTATAGGACAAGTTTCTATGGATTATATACATACCCTCACACCACATGTATAGGACAAGTTTCTACTGGATTGCATATACATACCCATCTCACACCACATGTATAGGACAAGTTTCTACTGGATTGCATATACATACCCATCTCACACCACATGTATATCAAGAGACGTTAACTTGAAATGCACTTTTCCGCCAGAAATTACCGGATTTCAGAGGCTCGATTGAGAACAAATAAACGCAATTTAGTCATACCTGGCAGTGTTCTGGTTTTCTGTTACACTTCATAACACAAATCCCGGCTCGTATATGGCGCTGCAGTACATAGTTTTTGTAAAATCCTTTCTCAAATCAGTGATTAGATTCCCCCGCTTCGAGCATCTTCATGGACGTTGAAATTGGAGCGATATGCAAGAGGGACTGCCATAGCCTCGAACCCGAGATCATAACAATTAGGTCACGCACCACGAACAACGCTGATTGGCTGTTTACACTATTGCAGTGGACAGTGCGCGAAATTCAAAACTGTCAAACGTGTCCGTCAATCCAAGATAGCCAATCAGCGTTGTTCATTGTGCGTGACGTAATTGTTACGATTTCGGGTTCGAGGCTATGGCAGTCATTCAAAGTCTGTGAAGATGCTCGAAGCGGGGGAATTTAACCACTGATTTGAGAAAGGATTTTACAAAAACTATATGCACCGCAGCGCCATATACGAGCCGGGATTTGTGCTATGAAATGGACCAGAAAACCAGAACACCGCCAGGTATGAATAAATTGTGTTTATTTGTTCTCAATCGAGCCTCTGAAATCCAGTAATTTCTGGCAGAAAAGTGCATTTCAAGTTTACGTCCCTTGATATACATGTGGTGTCAGATGGGTATGTATATGCAATCCAGTAGAAACCTGTCCCTGTGTTAGATATATATGTAACTCAATAATATTCAGATCAATATCTATAAGCAGGGTCTGAAATAGTCGTCTGGTCTACATCAGAGACATATGTCTGCTCAAAAGTCATTATCTTGCCTGTATTATATGTCTACATGTACACCTCATGTATATAGGTGTACATGTACTGATCATCAGCCCACCAGTTGTATATTAAAGTGTTTATCTGTTGTATCCCAGAATAGCTGTTTCAATCTACATGTATTCTACTGCTGATATGTGTTGTTTACCATTGTACCCCTGTTTGTACACCCTAAAAATCAACAGGCTGCTTATAGGATTAGTGCCTGCTTGTTAATATCTTGATTTGCCATTATAAATGTCTATAGATAGTGTTAAATCTGTTATGTCTGTCTCAAACTATATTAACTAGTACCGTGTACAGTGGTACTCAATAACCACACAGTGTAGATCTTTGTTATTCTAAAGATTTTGCTCTGGAGATTCAAATTATACTAAAATAAAGATTTTTACATTCTTCTTTTAACACATGTTAAATATATAAACAGATCATTTTAAGGGTTACCAAGTTATAGAATCTTTCACCGTGGCAACTTTTTACATATGCAGTAAGAGTTGGTTTAGAAAGTCATATGGGTCTGTCAAGGCAAAAAGCAAAATTACAAAATTTGAGGTACCGTACATGTACATAATGTGTAATTCTCTTTCAGATATTCTGTAAGTATTTTATTACTAGTAAAATACCCATCAATCAACTAATTGCATTTGTGTAAAAAGTTGCTGAAAATTAACAGATAACCACCATCATAAGAATGGTCTGTTTATATGTTAACCATATATGTTGAAAAAAACCCATGAAAATCTCTATTTTTAGCATAATTTGGCCTGGAAAATCCATGATATCAGATATTATTTGAAGTTACATGAATTATTTATTTGAGAATTGATAATTTGTGACAGATGGCCTTAGACAGACCGGACATTCAGAATACTAATATTTGTGAACACAGAAAATTATCACCCATTGCTGAAAGGGACTTTAGTGTGAGTTCACTCGAGTTCAGGCATTGAACCATTACAGGATGTTGCAAGGACTTTAAAGGTACAACAGAGTTACAACCTTCTGGGGTTTAATTGAGTGGTGCTGGTAGAGTTCCTGCTGTTTGAGATCTAGATAGCCATTACAGGCAACAACTAATGCTATTTTCAAGGACAGTAAATAAATGTATGGGTTTAGTTAAGAACAGTCATTCCGTGTGTCCTTACCCTGTGTGTGATAGACTGACAGGTTAGACTTACAAATGTCATAGATATATAGGATGGTGCTAATGCCCTGGTTATTGAAGGACAGTCTATGTATGGTCTATATAGGATGGCCTTGTTTACACAGTCAGCTGTTTCATGTGAGTACAGACATGTACACATGTTACAAGACTTGAATAATTTATTCTAACCTTCACACACATTGTCAGCTTGTATGTTGTGTATAAGCTGTCTTTTTAAGGTAAGGTAATCATAATTCTTGAGCTGATTATTTGGTGTTTAATTACGGTACCTCCCAGTTTGCCAGGTACAAATGTAACAGTTTGTGCCTGGCTTTGACAGTGCTTTTTCTATAGTTTCTGCAATGGTATGTTTGACAGAAAGGGCTGTCCGTCACACTAGCATATCAGCTGTCAAAATCTCTCTGTACCATTGTTTTCTAACATTTCTACAAGACCAAGCAGGGCTTGCTTTTCCACGTGAATCCGGGAATTCGATTCCCGTCAGCACTCCAGCAAAATAATTTACGGGATTCCTGTAAGATTTCAGCAATCTGTTTACAGATGATAACATTGGATTGCCATGGATTACTGCAGAGTTAGACTGAGGGAATCCATTTGGATTCCCATAAATTCTGACAAAAAGCCAGGCCTATCAATGTATGATTATCAACATCAGTGTTGAAAAAATGGAATGAGGAAATCACCAGAGCTGACATGTTGTGTGTCTTATAGTATAATGTATTATACGTACACTTATTCTTTGGAATGGATCTGATACATTTGTATATTATATATTTATTGATATATAAATTTGCATATTTTCAGATACTATTTGATAGCTGACTTGACATTGATATGATGATGGATTGTGGAGAGGTGGTGTCCCCCAAAAGGGCAGACTTCAGTAGGAGCACCCACAATGGGATATCTAAACGTTTTAGACGTGAGGCCCATCAAAGGTACCATGGCATATTTGTTATCTCTTTGGGTTAGACTTCAGAATTACACATCTGTTCCTGAATTGTTCTGTATTATTAGTTGAGTTAGACTTCAGAATTACACATCTGTTCCTGAATTGTTCTGTATTTACTATTATTAGTTCAGTTAGACTTCAGAATTACACATCTGTTCCTGAATTGTTCTGTATTATTAGTTCAGTTAGACTTCAGAATTACACATCTGTCCCTGAATTAATCCGTATTTTTAGTTCAGCCAAATAGAGTAAGGTAAATCCCCTAATAATTCAATAACAGGATGAGAATTTATTTCCCGCCATGAAATAAGGGGGTGATCAAATTTATTAGAACATTGAACAGAAAGTTGACAAAATGGTCCAAAATCATACAGAGAAACCATTAATTGTTTAGAGGTCCTCAGGATGATCAGATTTAGTAGAAAACTGAATGAATTTTGTTTACTAAATCAGGAGCGATTGATTTTTGTGTACAAAATCAGGAGCGATTGAATTTTGATAGGGTAATTGAATTTTGATAGGGTGATTGAATTCTTGGGGGATTGACCTGATCAGTTTTAAATTGGAAAGCAACATCATTCTGTTTCAACTGATCTATACTTTATTTGAAAACTCTTGTTACATTTTTACAATTTCTTTTGTCATCCACAGAGTATTTGTTAACAGGAGTCTATATCTAGACAAGATCAAATTCTTTGGATTTGACATGGACTATACTTTGGCAGGTAAGAAAGTTGGATTTGGCATGGACTATACCTTTGGCAGGTGATAATATGTGGATGATCTCTGTTTCTACATTGTGCTGACCAGTACTATTACAACTGGGTACATAGAATACTTCAATAGTGTATTAACACAGTGTAGATTTATGATGTGTGATAAGTATGATAAGAACATAGTTTTATTAACTTAATATCTTCATGTCATGAAGCCTATAATAAATTTAGCAAGGTAGATATTGTCCCATACATGAACATACCATGTTGTAAAAGACTGTTTTATTCTGTTATCTTTCGTTTTTGAAAACAGCAAGAGTGCTGTAAATCAACCCCCTAAAGTAGTTTTAGAAGTATGAATCACACTCTTTTAGTATATAGAAATTTCCACTCGCCTAAATTAATTTTAGGAGTGTGATTCGGAGTGTAGTAAACCACACTTCTCAAAAACAAATGACTGCTATTCAACTGTTGGTGTTTTATAGTAGTTTGTGTTCTAAACTGTTTATTAAATTATCTTTGTAAACGGCGAAAACAATGTCATAATCCAGTCGAAGTCGGCCACGCAACTTAGATAGGAAGATATGACAACGAGCACTGTTCAGAAGCTGTCATAATTTTTTTTTTTTTTTTTTTTTTTATTCAGTAGAAGTTTCAATATGCTACAGCTTTTGTGGGTCAATTGCAGTGTAAGAAATCATATTCGAACCAAGTTAGTGGCATACATAGATACAATGTAACAACAGTATAGAATCACGCTCCTTGATTGTCATAATGTTTTTGGGAACCCTTTAAACAGTCACTTTAAACCTTAATGTCAATGAAGGCTTACAGTGTGATCAGTATAGAACTTCTGAATGGTCTTTGAAATAAAACATTCTATCACCATCATCGCTTAAAGTGATCGTAAACCGTCAAGTAAAGTTTCCATCAAATGAAAGACCATTGGAAACTGTATGGAAAAATATTTATTGTAATTTTTCACGATTTTATTACAGAGAGTAAACTGCAAATAAAGCATGGTATTCTATAGTGGTCTGTTGCAATCATATTTAGGTCCAGTGACGTTACACTGCCATAATACATATATTTCAAACTGTGTATGCACTTCCCAATGCTTGATTCAAGCTTAAGGTGTGTATACTTTGAGTTTCAACACACTCACTGTTCCAATATGCATGTTTCACCAAAATCTGAGAAATTAAATGCAATATTCAAATTGACTTGACATTTATGAGTTACCATCTCCCAGATTTTGGTGAAACATGCAAATTGGAACAGTGAGTCTGTGTTGAAACTCAAAGAATACACACCTTAAGCTTGAATCAAGCATTGGAAAGTGCATACAAAGTTTGAAATATATGTATTAAGGCAGTGTGATGTCACTGGACCTAAATATGATTGCAACAGACCACCATAGAATACCATGCTTTATTTGCAGTTTACTCTGTGTAATAAAATCGTAAAAAATTACAATAAATATATTTCCACACAGTTTCCAATGGTCTTTCATTTGATGGAAACTTTATTTGAGGGTTTACGATCATTTTAACTATAGTAAAATTAGAAATCAAAAAAAAAATAATGCTTCAATGCTCAATGTTTAAGTTATTTCTAATGCCCTATTGGACCTCACATTAAAGGATATCAAATAGCAGTCAAGTTGGTGTCTTTATATGCTCATCCAGGTGGTTTATTGCGATTACAATTTCTGTTCATCTGTCTCTCCATCTGTTCATCTGTCTCTCCATCTGTTGACTTTTGCCTGTCCCTGCTGTAATATCTCCAGTTCTATGTCATGCATTGATACAAGAGTTTGGGTTTACCTCACCCATGGATCATAGAAGAGCCCTATTCATTTTAAAGATGAAAAGGTCGATGGTCAAGGTAACTGATTGAAAATACAGTAAATCTTTGAAAATTTATGCTATAAGCTGAGTTCAGACAATATGTGGATTGTGATGGCAAAGAAGTATTGGTTTTGACTCCTCTGTCAAGTTTGACCAAAGGGTATTCTGTCTGTCCATATTGCTTGTTAACACAATATATCTCTTGAATGAGCTCTCTTACGGTAATTCCCCTAATAATTCAATCACAGGAAGTTCACATTTCAACTCTATTATTCAAACACAGAGAAAAAGTAACATTCCCATCCTTCATTCAAACTGAAGAAAAGTCATATAATGACAAAATGTGACACTTTGTTGCTGGTGCCATCAAGAATAGTTCCAGATATAAGCCATTTTTTAAGCACTTACGGTGATCGAATTATTAGGGGAATTACCGTAACTCAAATTACACAAGCAACTGGCATTGGATCAGAAGCCTACTGAAGATGACTGACGTTGACCTATTTTATCTAGGTCAAACTTGTATTAGTATTGGTGATAACTTTTGAAGAATTACAATTAAGCTCTCAAAAATTCATACCGATGCTACATAGTTCTGGTGATTGACTTCAAGCCTCACAATTTGATTGACCTTGACCTGTTTTATCAAGGTCAAATTCTAGTTATTGTACTATCTCGAGGGACCATGGCTCAGCTCTTCAAATTTAAACTACAGTACTTAAGAAATCCAAGTTACCCAACCTTGACCTATTTCATCAAGCTCAAATTTTAGTTGATAAAATATGTTCTAAAGGATATTGAAGCCCAGAAGGCTCTTCTTAATAATATTTCGTTAAAGTAAGTTTTAATACACCTACATGTATAACACAGACGTGGTGAAAAATCTATTGAAGTTATGACCACTGATGCATGACATCAATGACTGATTACAATTGCATCGTGACATCATATTGGCGTCATAATATAACATAGTGTTATTCCAAATGTCACATCCTCCGATGTCTGATGATGTTTTGAAAGATTAATCCAGATATGTGGAGTTCTATGGCATCATAATATAACATAGTGTTATTCCAAATATCACATCCTTCGATGTCTGATGATGTTTTGAAAGATTAACTCAGCTATGTGGAGTTCTGACAGGACGTTACTGACATCATGGCACTGTTTGACATCACAGGAGGCACTTTGGTGAACATAAGTCCTAATCATGCTGTGATGTCAGGTAGGTGAAGTGGTCACTGCATTTGCCGTTTTCAGAGGGGCATGATTTTGTCATGCTTTACTGCTGTTTTCAAAATTTGATCATTTAGAAATGCACAAAAATGCTAAGTATTCATCTTACAATAAAATTCAGTGACAGAGTGCAGAGGAAGAGTTTATTATTGTGCATGGGTTTCAGAAGTAGAAGTAGCATTTTGCTTTCATAATGTGTAATTTGTTGTGGAATGGTCATTATTTGATTGATATACTATTCTCGTGTTTTGATTTTGTGATTGCAGTATACAAATCCCCCGAGTATGAATCAATGGGCTTTGATTTGTTGAAGGAGCGTTTAGCTGCTATTGGCTATCCGGCTGCTATATGCCAATTTAAATATGACCCATCATTCACAGTCCGGTAAGCTTGACCTACATACAATAGAGATGCTACAACACTTGAGTTTAAAATTAATATTATATCTGATAAATTGCTTCAAATGTCCATGTGATGTTTGGTGTTTTAGTACCGATATACCTCACCCTGCAGATCGTATTTATATGCTTCGTGCCTTAGCTGTGGTATATGTTCTGTAAACCATGGTAATCAAATAACGCATAAATGTATCTGGAAGGTGTGTTTGGCACAGATAACTGTCTGGCTTACTGTCCAATCGCTGTGAAGCTTTGAAGCTAATTTATGAATTACAGATATAAATAAGTTGTAAGAATGCTTTTAATGAAATCCATATTCTGGGCACCTTATGAATAATTAAATCTGCCTGAATTGACACCTGAACCGAATAATTTTTTCAGTGTTTATTTTTCCAATCCAGATCACACTGAAATACAGTGAAACCTTTGTAAACTGACCATCCTGGAGGCCAGATTATAGTGTTGTTTTGGACAGGGTTCTGTTTTATCAAGGTTCAAAATACTTTAAATTTAAGCCGATATTGATTGGTCAGTTTATACAGGTGTCAGTAGGTTTCACTGTAGTTGAATCAGACATATACCTTTCCAGTATATAAACCTGGAATCTACATGTCTACATATTTTGTTTACAGAGGCCTGTGGTTTGACAAACAGTATGGTAACCTGTTAAAAGTGGACAGCTATGGGAATATCTTAGTTTGTAGTCATGGCTTCACCTTCCTCAAATCGTATGTATTCAATTTACTTTACTACTACCAGGTTAGGGCGATCCTGCTCTCTAAAATGGAGGTAAAAATGGTCGTTTTTGCACAATAACTTTTGACTCTTACTTACCCAATACTTAAACTTCAGGCGCATTAATTCATCTTTTGTTCCATGTCCTAAAATTATTTTGCCATTTAAAAAACCAGGCAATGTTGTTGAATCAGCGCGAAAGATGTTTGTCCTATTATTATGCAAATTAGATAGATGACAATTTATTTTTTTACTACCAGTTGATGCGGATACATGTATATATGTCTGTGTGTGCCTCAAGAGGATTTTGCTGAATTCATTATGTGAACTGATTTATTGAGCAAAAACGACATTTTTTCCTCCATTTTAGAGAGCAGGGTTGCCCTAACCTGACTACTGTTGGTCAGGTGCATGGCCATAACCAGGCTGTTTTGAGGGTGGTTTGCTTTCATTCTAAAACACACAGGGGATTCGTTCGTGTGAAAAGGAGGCTCATAGGGGGGTTTGTTTGTATAGAAAAAACAACAACAAACTTTTACTCACATTTTCCAAAAGTGGGATGAACCGATCCCCCACCCCTCATACCCACCCCCCACCAGTCTGACTATGGGCCTAATGTGGTTTGTCACATCAAAATAGATAATCATTATTTGCCATTCTATCTATATTTGTTGACATTCTGGACATAATCTGATGTGAATTCCTCTATTGTGGTGCCTATTATTATAATGTGTTCATGACATCATCATGACTCTTGTGTTATTTCAAGTTTTCAAAGTTTGTTACTACCTTTTGAACATTGTAATTTAGAAAGTTATACTATAGTATCTACATGTATTGTCTTGTATTTTATACATTCTTATCCAGTCTGGTACCTGGTTATTCTTCAAGTATGTCAATTATTTTTACAGGTATGAAATACAGGAATTATATCCCAACAAATTCATCCAGTATGATGAAAATCGGTGCTTTATTCTCAATACGCTATTCAACCTGCCAGGTAAGTACCGGCAAACTAACAATAGCAGTGTTAGAATGACTCACTCCAGTCTTTAGACCACAAAAAGTTACGTAAATGTTTCTCATAGACCTATTTTTATAAACCTGCCAAAAAGGCAGATGTATTATGTGATGGCAGTTTCCGTCCGTGTGTCCGCCTGTTCATCTATCTGGCTAGAAGACTTTTGAAGTAATTCCCTAAAATGGCCGCCAAAGCCCAAAACCACCAGCAGACTACCTTTATGATTCATATACAGGCCGGCAAGTGCCTCCTATATTTCCTATATTTTTTAGTCATTCCTATATTTTGTTATATTTTACTCAAAACCTCCTATATTTCCTATATTTTGACTTTTTCTGATGAAAACTTTCACCAATGCTCTGAAATGAGTCAAATTGGCATGAGGAAATACATTTCAGAAAAAGAAATTTCCTTGCTTCGCTCTGCAAATATCAAAACAGTTCAATCTCTCTTTCCTGATCCGAGCAGCTGAACGAGTCTCCTCAATTTCCACCACTATGAATGCATTCACTTCAGTGGAAATAATTTGATTGAACACCAGAAAACTACCAAGTTTGGAACATACAATGTAGTAGTGACCTGTTTTACACTCCTTTATTTTATATTATATATTTTCCTATATTTTATTAAGAAAATTCCTATATTTCTGTAAATTTCCTCCTGTATTTTATCCTATATTTTCACTGTGAGCCACTAGTCTGCATATATTCAAAAGGAATGAACTAGCACTGTAATCATAAACCTGTGAGATTCAAGATAATGGTTATTGTTTTTGTACGCCTGTTCAACATAATTGCTTGCTGCCAGAACAGTTAGTTGTATTACAAAGCTGTTTCTACAATCTCTGCCCTACTGAATCCGTGCCATTTCTGCCTTTCTGTAAGAAAGCCGTTTGTGCCTTTCTGTATCTGTGTCATTTCTGTATCTGTGCCATTTCCGCCTTTCTGTATCTGTGCCATTTCTGCGTATCTGTGCCAGTTTTGCCTTTCTGTATCTGTGTCATTTCTCCCTTTCTGTATCTGTGCCATTTCTGCCTTTCTGTATCAGTGTCATTTCTGCCTTTCTGTATCTGTGTCATTACTGCCTTTCTGTATCTATGCCATTTCTGCCTTTCTGTACCTGCCATTTCTGCCTTACTGTGTCTGTGTCATTTCTGCCTTTCTGTATCTGTGTCATTACTGCCTTTCTGTATCTATGCCATTTCTGCCTTTCTGTACCTGCCATTTCTGCCTTACTGTGTCTGTGTCATTTCTGCCTTTCTGTATCTGTGCCATTACTGCCTTTCTGTATCTGTGCCATTTCTGCCTTTCTGTACCTGCCATTTCTGCCTTTCTGTATCTGCAATTTCTGTCTTTCTGCATCTGTACCAATTCCTCCTTTCTGTATCTGTGTCATTTCTGCTTTTCTGTATCTGTGCCATTTCTGCCTTTGTGTCTGTATCATTTTTGTATCTGTGCCATTTTTGCCTTTCTGTACCTGCCATTTCTGCACCTGCAATTTCTGCCTTTCTGTATCTGTGCCATTACTGCCTTTCTGTATCTGTGCCATTTCTGTACCTGCCATTTCTGCCTTTCTGTATCTGCAATTTCTGTCTTTCTGTACCTGCCATTTCTGCCTTACTGTGTCTGTGTCATTTCTGCCTTTCTGTATCTGTGCCATTACTGCCTTTCTGTATCTGTGCCATTACTGCCTTTCTGTATCTGTGCCATTTCTGCCTTTCTGTACCTGCCATTTCTGCCTTACTGTGTCTGTGTCATTTCTGCCTTTCTGTATCTGTGCCATTACTGCCTTTCTGTATCTGTGCCATTACTGCCTTTCTGTATCTGTGCCATTTCTGCCTTTCTGTACCTGCCATTTCTGCCTTTCTGTATCTGCAATTTCTGTCTTTCTGCATCTGTACCAATTCCTCCTTTCTGTATCTGTGCCATTTCTGCTTTTCTGTATCTGTGCCATTTCTGCCTTTGTGTCTGTATCATTTTTGTATCTGTGCCATTTTTGCCTTTCTGTACCTGCCATTTCTGCCTTTCTGTATCTGCAATTTCTGTCTTTCTGTATCTGTGCCTTTTCTGTATCTGTGCCATTTCTATCTTTCTGTATCTGTGCTATTTCTGTATCTGCCATTTCTGCCTTCCTGTATCTGTGCCATTTCTGCTTTTCTGTATCTGTGCCATTTCTGCTTTTCTGTATCTGTGCCATTTCTGTATCTGCCATTTCTGCCTTCCTGTATCTGTGCCATTTCTGCCTTTCTGTATCTGTGCCTTTTCTGCCTTTCTGTATCTGTATCATTTCTGTCTTACTGCATCTGTGCCATTTCTACCTTTCTGTATCTGTGCCATTTCTGCCTTTCTGTATCTCTTGCCATTTCTGCCTTTCTGTATCTCTTGCCATTTCTGCATTTCTGTATCTGTGTCATTTCTGTCTGTCTATATCTGCACCATTTCTGCCTTTCTGTATCTATGCCATTTCTGCTTTTCTGTATCTGTGCCATTTCTGCTTTTCTGTATCTGTGCCATTTCTGCTTTTCTGTATCTGTGCCATTTCTGTATCTGTGCTATTTCTGTATCTGCCATTTCTGCCTTCCTGTATCTGTGCCATTTCTGCTTTTCTGTATCTGTGCCATTTCTGCTTTTCTGTATCTGTGCCATTTCTGTATCTGCCATTTCTGCCTTCCTGTATCTGTGCCATTTCTGCCTTTCTGTGGGGATCTGTGCCTTTTCTGCCTTTCTGTATCTGTATCATTTCTGTCTTACTGCATCTGTGCCATTTCTACCTTTCTGTATCTGTGCCATTTCTGCCTTTCTGCATCTGTGCCATTTCTGCCTTTCTGTATCTATTGTCATTTCTGCCTTTATGTATCTGTGCCATTTCTGCCTTTCTGTATCTGTGTCATTCCTTTCTGTATCTGTGCCATTTCTGTATCTGCCATTTCTGCCTTTGGGTATCTGTGCCATTTCTGCCTTGCTCTATCCGTGCCACTATTGCCTTTCTGTATCTGTGCCATTATTGCCTTTCTGTATCTGTGCCTTTTCTGCTTTTCTGTATCTGTGACATAACTGCCTTTCTGTATCTGTGCCATTTCTGCCTTTCTGTATCTGTGCCTTTTCTGCCTTTCTGTATCTGTGCCGTTTCTGCTTTTCTGTATCTGTGCCATTTCTGCCTTTCTGTATCTGTGCCATTTCTGTCTTTCTGCATCTGTGCAATTACTGCCTTCCTGTATCTGTGCCATTTCTGCCTTCCTGTATCTGTGCCATTTCTGCCTTTGCTCATTAGCCGTGTTTGCTGATGTTGGCTTTCACAATATATTCAGATGGCCAGCTTATCTCACTGTGAAATATTAGCACTGCTATGTTCATTTTGTCATCATTTCTCTCACACTGAACTACATGTACATTTTATTGTCTTTTCAGAAACCTACATGTTGTCCTGTATTGTTGACTACTTCTGTTCTTCACCAACGTATACACAGTAAGTATAAGGCTGTGTGTCACCCACTGTAGATGTAAATATACACAGTAAGTATAAGGCTGTGTGTCCCCCACTGTAGATGTAAATATACACAGTAAGTATAAGGCTGCTGTGTGTCACCCACTGTAGATGTAAATATACACAGTAAGTATAAGGCTGTGTGTCACCCACTGTAGATGTAAATATACACAGTAAGTATAAGGCTGTGTGTCACCCACTGTAGATGTAAATATACACAGTAAGTATAAGGCTGCTGTGTGTCACCCACTGTAGATGTAAATATACACAGTAAGTATAAGGCTGTGTGTCACCCACTGTAGATGTAAATATACACAGTAAGTATAAGGCTGTGTATCACCCACTGTAGATGTGAATATGTGTCACCAACACCAGCCTACAGACAGTGTTGTTTGAATGGATAAATGCATGGGTGAGCAGTGTACCATCAGGAATTTCTCGTGCTATGTATATTGACTTGTCAAGGAAATATTTTGTTGATCTATATTCATATAATACAAAAAATCTCATCTACTGATTGTAACACAGTCCGGTAAACAATAAACTGTTCTTCTCTCCGATTAAATTGGGAATGCTAATAGTAATCAACCGGAGGCAAGAGAGGCAACTCTTTTATAGGCTAATCCATTGTCCCCTTTTCCACTGCAGAACAAAGACAGGTGTTCGATGTGGTGACTTGTTCATGTCCTATCAGTCAATATTCCAGGATGTACGATCAGCTGTGGACTATTTCCATTTCAATGTAAGTCTATGATTGTCCCACAATTGTACAACTGCTCATGTACTCATTGGCAGTCCCTTTTGTCTCCTGCCATGTAGTGTGATGGGCACTTGGGAATGCTACTCGTCCGTTCTTCGGTCCATCCCACCCATACTGTGAACGCGATATCTTGAGAACAATTTAACCGATCGACTTCAAAGTTGGGGTCTCACTCCACAACAGCAAGTCAGCAGTTTTTACCCCTCGGCCAAAATTTGGCCGAAGGGTATTGTCGTCATGTACGTCCATCCGTCTGTCCGTCACACCTTTATCGTTACCAAGATATCTTCAGAACGACTTAAGCTAGGCGCACCAAACTTGCAGGGCACATCCATATGCTCGTGACCCAGAACCCTATTGAATTTCGACCCGATTGGTTGGAAACTTTGGCGGCCATCTTTAATTTATGCGAAACCGTCACAGCTTTCTTGTTACCAAGATATCTTTAGAACGACTTACCCTAGACACACCAAACTTGTAGTGCACATCCATATGCTTGTGATCCAGAACCCTATTGAATCTGGACCCGATTAGGTGGAAACTTTGGCGGCCATCTTTAATTTATTCGAAACCATTAATCTTGTTTATCTCGGGTACCATATCACTGTTCAGTCTGAAACTTGGTATAGATCATCGATGCATCAAGAAGCTTCAAAGGAATAACCAAACCAGTTTCCCTGATTCGGTGAAAACCTTGGTGGCCATCTTTAATTTATGCCAATTCTTTAATGATGTATATCTCGGATATCATTTAAAGATGTAATCAGCCTCAAAATGGATGGATTTTGTAAACTCTCCTCCATGCGTTCATTCATCGGGGAGGATTACCAAAGTATCATATGTATTATATTTGATGATAGTGGGATCGCCATATACAACGAATGCAAGAATATCTTGTCAGAGAAATTTGAAACTTTGCCCGCTTCGACGGATTTTCTGCTTCGCCATTGAGTGTGTGTTGTTCGCGGAGAGGAAAATGACGTCACTGCATGACGTATGAGACACGTAGCGACGCTCACGAATCTGAATGCTGCACAGCTGCAGCCATGGGATAACGTCATGGCTCGCGCCTACGGTTCGGTAATGTCGCACATCATACGTTGGTAGAATGCATCACACGTGTGTACGCTTGTTGACACGGCTGTGGAAAAAATAAACGGCATGCCATGCTGTTTATATTTAAAGATCAATTCCTTCTATTTTCTCGTGAATGGTAGAAACAAGTTTAGTTTTTTGTGGTCAAATGTGTCTCATTTTGTACCTGTTGTAACATATGTCACTTTCGCTGAGTTTGAGAGACATCAATTTTAGCCCAGATTTGAGGCTGATTACATCTTTAAGTGTTCTATACGAAACTCGGTATACAGCATCGATGTATCAAGAGACTTGCAATGAATAACCACATCAGTTCCTCTGAGTGGTGGGAAGGATTGGTGGCCATCTATAATTTATGCGAAATCATAGATGATCTCTATCTCTGATACCGCTCAAGTGCTCGATGTAAAATTTGGTATACGTCATCGATGCATCAAGAGACTTACGATAAATGACAGATCTGGTTTCTCTGATTAGGCGGAAATCTTGGCGGCCATCTTTAATTTATGCAAAATCTTTAATGATATATAGCTCTGATACCGTTTAAGTGTTCTATATGAAACTTGGTATACAGCATCGATGCATCGAGACTTGCATGAATGAATAGCCACATCAGTTCCTTCGAGTGGCGGGAAGGATGGGCGGCCAGCTTCAATTTATGCAAAATCATTAATGACCTCTATATCTGATACTGTTCAATTGCTCAATGTATAATTTGGTATAAATCATCGATGCATCAAGAGACTTAGGTAATGTTTACCGGTTTCTCTGATTGGATGGAAACCTTAGGGGCCATTTCTTATTGCAGAATTGTTGATACATGTAATCTGTTGTATATTTGTCACTTGAGTGCTTGGTGTTCCTGACATCTTGGTTCAAATTGAATACATTATGAATGGCTGGAGCCCAGAGCCGAGGGGTTTGCTGATGCGCAGCTTCGTATTATGGATTTCACCTAGCTGCGTAGTCCAAGATGGGTGCCATCAGAAATCTTGGATTTCTCACTCCCATATAGCATATGTCCATGTTGTGAACACGATATCAACAATTCAACTGATCAACTTCAAACTTGAAATTTCACTTCAAATCAGCGAGGCGGCAGTTGGTATTGATTTTCACTGAGCTGTGTAATCCAAGATGGCTTCCATTAGCCATCTTGAATTTTCCATCTCACCTATGTGGTGAATGTGATATATTGAAAACAATGCAACCGATCGACTTCAAACTTGGGGGCTCACTTCACTTCAGCGAGATCAATGGCAGTTGGTATTGATTTTCAACTAGCTGCATAATCCAAGATGGCTGCCATCGGCCAGCTTGGATTTCCAACACCCATATTGTATCTTTCTGCAACATTTTGACATTGAAAAACAGGAACAATCAAGTCTCAAAATACCATTAGTTTTCACATATCGCATATTTTTGTTTCAATCAGATTTTTAATTCCTTGGATGTGTTGAAATGATCACTTAAGTTTTACGTTCTCCTGAAATCGATTATGACAGAATAATGTACATAACAGGTAAAATCTAGTGTTTTCAATATTGTCCTTTGATGTCATCTGCAAGTGTTATAGTATGGAAATGATGTGTACATGCTTTTGTTTAACAGGGAAAACTGCAAGAAGAAACTTTAAACAATGTAGAGAAATACCTGGAGAAAGATGACAGACTACCTGTGTTCCTTGACAGGTATATATATCTTTTGACTCTTATCATTAAACAGCTGATGATCTAGATTGACACATCTCATATTATCAGGACTATCCTTGCAGTGTAAACATTCTAATGTCATTGGATTGTATATCTCTTACTTATGCTATCGAGTTCTGTGCCATAGAGAAGGGGTTTTGTGTAGGCAAGCCAGCCAAAAGATTCTACAAAAAGCTTTCATACAATGTTTTGACTCTCATACAATTAGCTATTTAAGATTCTACAAAAAGCTTTATACAATGTTTTGACTCTCATACAATTAGCTATTTATCACCTTTGTCAAAGAAACAACATTCTATTCAAAAGTATTTCAAACTTTCTCTCTATGTTGTTTAACATTTGTTGTCAATAGAATCTCCTGTTGACATTTTTGTGCCATTCAAACCCGACAAATCAGTGTCAACTATCCTGTGAACTGAAATGAACTGTGTTTCTCATATCCACAACCTGTATGTTATTATATCCATTCACAAATGCATGTGATACTGGATATTGGGAGAAAAGAAAATATCGACCAATTTGGTGTTTCTGACTGAAACAGATAAGTTTTCCATTCAGTGCAGTGAACTTGAAGGTCACTTGAAGTATGTGCACTGAAGCACTTATAGGTCCTGTTCTGAATGTGTTCTTCTCCAGGAACTGCCATTACATACATGAATCAATGATTTTTACCACATGCATTTCAGAATATGAGATAAAATTTTGTATATCTGGCCTGGTAATCTAAACTAAGGTGTTGAATTTTCCTTATTAAGTTCAGGTCAAAATTGCCTGTTATGGGCTGTGATAGAGAATCTATCAGTGCAACTGTTGGTCAATATATTTCTGTTTAAAGGTGGTACTGTCAGTTATACCAACTGATAGCATTTGGGATGTAAATGCGGCCAGCAGCTTTTGTGTGCATGGCTCTCGGCCAATCATCATAGTCCACTACTTCCAGTCACAGCTAAACATGAAGCTGTAATGTGTGCTCTTTTCAACCAGTTGATCTACTAATGTGTTAATTCCTTCCTGTGTGGATCAAAGCCAATAAAAACTTAATGCACACTCCATGCTGTCTGGCTCAAAATAGTCAGAGGGTGTTACATCATCAGTAAGGGAGGTGACAAACTACAGTGTAACTTCGCTATAATAACGTTATAGATTTTTAGCCTTATAAAAGGG
Source organism: Hanleya hanleyi (assembly GCA_036873755.1). NCBI lineage: Eukaryota > Metazoa > Mollusca > Polyplacophora > Lepidopleurida > Hanleyidae > Hanleya > Hanleya hanleyi. The sequence continues at coordinate 22,747 of JAVTVY010017399.1, read as the reverse complement.
TTGAAATTATACGCATTTGTAAATTTGGGGCACATGACAGCACCCGCCTTATATCAGAATCAGCACTATATCGAGGCACCTTATAGCGAGGCTAGACTGTATACATATATATACATATATAAAAAATCTCCACAAGTGAAGATATACGGCAGAGCTGCCTTTGTATGTGGTAAAACTATATAAATTAAAAACTATACAAAGATAGCATGATGGAGTTTCCGATACTGTATTATACTTGAAACGTTTTCACATCTTTGGATGTTCTTCTACAAGTAAATATTACAACGTTTCAAGTATAATACAGTATCGGAAACACCATCATGCTATCTTTGTATAGTTATTTATTCATATATATATATATATCTATATAAGATGTACCTTGCTTTTGTAGGGTAAAGAAATATGGTGGTAAGACCTTCTTACTGACAAACAGCGGTTTTGCCTATACGAATGTAAGTGAAGTATCCAAGGTGTCTACCCTTTTAAGTTTTCATGGAATATGGCTTTTTATACGCCCGCTGAAAAAGCAGACGTGTTATGGGTTGGCGATGTCTGTCCGTCCATTTCTTGTCCGGGCTGAATATCGCGCACTTTTCAAGCTACTGATCTGAAGTTTGGTAGGTAGGTGTATTCTCTCATGTGGGTCATTTCCATGGCAACCAGACACACCCTCTTTCTCTTGTGTCTGTACTGTATATCGCATATATCACACACTTTTCAAGCTACTGATCTGAAGTTTGGTAGATAGGAGCATTAGGGAAGACGATGTGTCAGGCATTGCTTTTGCTCATGTGGGTTGTTTCTATGGCAACCAGACACACCCTTTTTGTCCCCTCCGGGGACTTTAAAATGGTTCTTGCTTCTATGTGTCCGTGCATGCACGGACATGTCCGTGCAAATACTTCGTAAGCAATAACTTCTAAATGCTTTGTCGGATTCCTCCTAAATTTGGCATCTGCATTCTTTGCGACAAGACGTCTCTTGGTATTACGTTTCAGCAAGATCCGCCTGTAGGTGGCGCCACTGGGGTCTTGCTTCTATGTGTCCGTGCATGCACGGACATGTCCGTGCAAATACTTCGTAAGCAATAACTTCTAATGCTTTGTCGGATTCCTCCGAAATTTGGCATCTGCATTCTTTGCGACAAGACGTCTCTTGGTATTACGTTTCAGCAAGATCCGCCTGTAGGTGGCGCCACTGGGGTCTTGCTTCTATGTGTCCGTGCATGCACGGACATGTCCGTGCAAATACTTCGTAAGCAATAACTTCTAAATGCTGTCGGATTCCTCCGAAATTTGGCATCTGCATTCTTTGCGACAAGACGTCTCTTGGTATTACGTTTCAGCAAGATCCGCCTGTAGGTGGCGCCACTGGGTCTTGTTCCAATATTTAGTGCATGTCCGTGCAAATACTGCGTAAGCGATAACTCCGAAATGCTTTGTTGGATTCCTCCGAAATTTGACATCTGCATTCTTTGCGACAAGACGTCGCTGGTATTACGTTTCAGCAAGATCCGCCTGTAGGTGGCGCCACTGGGTCTTGTTCCAATCTTTAGTGGATGTTCGTGCAAATGCTTCATAAGCGATAACTCCTAACTGGTTTGTCGGATTCCTCCGAAATTTGACATCTGCATTCTTTGCGACAAGACGTCTGTTGGTATTACGTTTCAGCAAGATCCGCCTGTAGGTGGCGCCACTGGGTCTTGTTCCAATATTTAGTGCATGTCTGTGCAAATACTGCGTAAGCGATAACTCCTAAATGCTTTGTCGGATTCCTCCGAAATTTGGCATCTGCATTCTTTGCGACAAGACGTCGTTGGTATTACGTTTCAGCAAGATCCGCCTGTAGGTGGCGCCACTGGGTCTTGTTCCAATCTTTAGTGCATGTCCGTTCATGTTTGTTCAAATCCTTCACGAGCGATAACTTTCGAACAATTTGTCGGATTTCTTCGAAATTTGGTAAATGCATTCCCTGCGACAAAACACCGTTGGTGATGCGTTTCAGCAAAATCCACCCGGAGGTGGCGCCACTAGAGTTCATTCCATTATTCCATGCTGCAAGTGATAAACTTAGAAACACTTGGTCGAATTTCTTTGAAATATCCTACATATGTACCTTTCTGGGTAACATGAGAAACGTTACGTTGCAGCTCATCGGATTCTTCTCAAATTTGGCATGCATGTACCATGCCAGGAGCTGTTGCTTGGGATTGCCTTTCGCTCACTTGCACTCACAGGTGGCGCCACCTGGTGGCAACATCACAAATTCGTTTCCGGGTAATAACTTGAGAACTGACCATCGGATTCTTCTCAAATTTTGTATGAATGTACCGTGACATAAGATGTCGCTTGATAATGCATTTCACTGACTTGCGCCTAGAGGTGGCGTCACCTGGTGTCAAAATCTAAATTTGGTTTCTGGGCAATAACTTGAGGACCCTCATCGGATTCTTCTCAAATTTGGTATGCAGATGTCCCCACGATACCATGTTCCTTGGGATTGTATTTTTCCCGCTTCTGCCTACAGGTGGCGTCTCCTGGTGAAAAAATTTGTTTCCGGGCAATAATTTGGCAACTGCTCATCAGATTATTCTCAAATTTTGTATTCATATGTGACCCACCCCAAATAACATGAACACCGGTGGGCATCTAGTACCGGCAATAACTTGAGGACCCCTCTTCAGAGTCTCAAAGTTCTATATGCCGATACCATGACATGAGATGTCATTTGGGATTGTGTTTTGCCTGCTTGCACCTACAGGTGGCGACTCCTTGTGGCAAAGTCTAAATTTGGTTTCTGGGCAATAGGTTGAGGATGCCTTCATATTCTTGTCAAATTTAGTTTGCAGATAATATGCCATGAGTTGTCTCTTGGGGTTGCATTTCGGTTACATAATTTTCATGCTACATGATAAAGAAAATATATTACAGTAGCAATCAACATTCAGTCAGCCATTCGGAGTTGATCTCAAAACCTGGGAAGGTGGGAAGACCCCTCTGCTTCTTACGCCTGTTTAGTAGCTGTTGCCATCCTCATGAATATCTTCTGAAACCGACAGCGCTTATAAATATTGCTGCCATTTTGGCGGGGGACCTAGCATCCTCTGGCTGCTTGTTACCCCTCAGCCTATTAGGCTGCGGGGTCTTGTCGTCAGCATGTACGTCAGGTCATACGGTCGTCCGGTCGTCAACAATTCTTGTGACCGGCCTAGAAGCCAAACCGTTGCTTCTAGAGACTTCAAATTTGGTATACAGGATTGTTGGGTGGTCAACCACAAGCCTATCAAATTTGGGTAATTTGCGATGAATTTTGCAGTTTCCATGGCAACGTCACAGAAAATTTGTCAACAATTCTTGTGACCGGTCTAGAAGCCAAACCGTTGCATCTAGAGACTTCAAATTTGGTATGCAGGATTGTTGGGTGGTCAACCACAAGCCTATTGAATCTGGACTCGATTGGTTAGAAACTTTGGCGACCATCTTTAATTTATGCGAAACCGTCACAGCTTTCTCGTTACCAAGATATCTTTAGAACGACTTACACTAGGCACACCAAACTTGCCGTGCACATCCATATGCTCGTGACCCAGACCCTATTGAATCTGGGTGGAAACTTTGGCGGCCATCTTTAATTTATGCAAAACCATGAATTTTGTGTATCTCGGAAACTATTTCGCTGTTCAGTGTGAAATAGATTATCGATACATCAAGAAACTTTAAAGGAATGACCAAACCAGTTTCCCTGATTGGGTGAAAGCCTTGGCGGCCATCTTTAATTTATGCAGAATCTTTAATGATGTATTTCTCTGATACCATTGAAGTGTTCTATACGAAACTTGGTATACAGCATCGATGTATCAAGAGACTTACAATGAATAACCACATCAGTTCTTCTGAGAGGCGGGAAGGATGGCCGGCCGTTTTTAATTTATGCAAAATCATTAATGATCTCTATCTCTGATACCGTTCAAGTGCTCGATGTAAAATTTGGTAAACATCATCGATGCATCAAGAGACTTATGATGAATGACAGAACTGGTTTCTCTGATTGGGCGGAAATCTTGGTGGCCATCTTTAATTTATGCAAAATTTTAATGATGTATATCTCTGATACCATTTAAGTGTTCTATATGAAACTTGGTATACAGCATCGATGTATCAAAAGACTCGCAATGAATAATCACATCAGTTCCTCTGAATGACGGGAAGGATAGGCAGCTATCTTTAATTTATGCAAAATCATTAATGATCTCTATCTCTGATACCATTCAAGTGCTCGATGTAAAATTTGATATACATCATCATTGCATCAAGAGACTTACGATGAATGACAGAACTGATTTCTCTGACTGGGCGGAAATCTTGGCGACCATTTTAATTTATGCAAAATCATTAATGATCTATATCTGATACAATTTTAGTGCTTCATATGAAACTATAAATCATCGATACATCAAGAAACTTACAATTAATGACAATCAATTTCTCTGATTAGGTGAAAAACTTGATTGCCATCTTTAATTTATGCAAAATCTATACCTCTGGTACTGTTCAAATGTTTCATGCAAGACTTTGTATACATCATCAATACATCAAGAGACTAATAATGAATGACTAAACCGTTTTCTCTGATTGTATGGAAACCTTGGCAGCCGTTTTCAGTTTATGTAAAATCATTGATAATCTACATATCCTTTGATACTGTTCAAGTGTTCAGTATGATGCTTGGTATACATCATAGATAGATCAAGAGACAAGTAATGACTGCCGGTATCTCTGATTGGACAGAAAACTTTGCGGCCATTTCTGATTGCAAGTTTTTTGATAATCTGTATATTTGTCACTTGACTGCTTGATGTTCCTGATGTTTTCAAAGTAGTATGGTTCAAATTTAATAGATTGTGAATGACTGGCACCCAGAGCCGAGGGGTTTTAGATGCGCAGCTCCGTATTCCTATCAAAAACTCTGTATTACTTGGCTCCCACTGAAAATCGGAAGACTTTTATTATTGTTCAGATTATTATTAGGGTTCAAAGCAAGAATGGCTTGAAGCCTTTTGTTTTTGTTCAGAATATTTTTGTTCTTCCGCCATATTTTTTGCACGTGATATGTCAAATTATTTATTATAGTTCTCCAATGCATCCAACATCCCACACTGAATTTATCATATTTTAATCTTTTACAAGCCACTGCTAAAGCATCTTCTGCATTCAACCAAATCTTTCAGGCTTTTATATATGCATTTTCCATTCATTGTGTACCAATATACACTCACAAAAACTGTCTGGCTGAGGGGTTGTTGCACCTTTTAGGTGCTACCTCATGTTACCTCAGTCATTGTAAGGATAGTTTCCCTCAGGTCCGGGCTGTATATCGTACACTTTTCAAGCTTTGGATCTGAACTTTGGTAGGTAGGTGCATTACGGGGAGACGACGTGTCGTGTGTTGCTTTCTCTCATGTGGGCCGTTTCCATGGCAATCAGACACCTCTTTATCTCGGCCATTGTAAAGGTAGTTTCTCTCGTGTCTGGGCTGTGTATCGCACACTCCTCAAGCTACGGATCTGGTTTGGTAGATAGATGTATTAAGGGGAGAAAACGCGTGATATGGGATGGCACTGTCCGTCCGTTCGTTTCGTGTCCGTTTCCATGGCAACCAGACACCTCTTTATCTCGGCCATTGTAAAGGTAGTTTCTCTTGTGTCTGGGCTGTGTGTGCACACTTTTCAAGCTACGGATCTGGTTTGGTAGGTAGGTGCATTAAGGGGAGAGTACCTGTTATGGGATGGCGCTAGCCGTCCTTCTGTTTCGTGCCTGTTTCCATGGCAACAAGACACCTCTTATATCTCAGCCATTGTAAAGGTAGCTTCTCTCCTGTCTGGGCTGTGTATCGCACACTCATGTGGGCCGTTTTCATGGCAACCAGACACGTCCTCTTTATCTCAGCCATTGTAAAGGTAGTTTCTTTTGTGTCCGGACTGTATATTGCACACTTTTCAAGCTACAGATCTGAAGTTTGATAGGTAGGTGCATTTCAGTACAGTCCTTCTTTTCTTGTGAGGTTCCTGGGGATTGACTGGGGTGTCATTGTGCACACTCCAGGTCATGGTAAGAATAAGTCTCGGCTCCACAGAGCTTGTCGTAAGAGGTGACTAACTGGGGCACCCGTGGGGATCCCGGGTGTGAAAGGAATAGGACCTCACTTGTGGGGTCTCGGGTGTTAAAAGGAATAGGACCCTACCCGTGTGGTTTCCGGGTGTGAAAAGGAATAGGAACCAACGTTGTGATATGACTGAAATAGTGCTGAAAGCGCTGTTAAATCATATTCACTCACTCAATTACTTGTACACGTAACAATCCATACAGTGCTGAAAGTTTTCAATTCACTGTTCCACCTGTTCAGACTGATATGTTTTTCGGGTGTATTTTGAATTCAGACTGAGCTCTTGTTATAGGAATAAGATCAAATCTGTATCTTATGACCACCAGTTAAAATACTCTAAACTGTATATTATTATTGAGTCTGTTTTGGTTAAATCCTGTCCCATACATGTATGCTTGTCCATTTTCATTCTGTTTCATTTTCTATTGTCAGAAAATCATGGCATATCTTCTGGAAGTCCCTACACCGGTGAGTATATTGTTCCTACCTCAACAGACTGGATTAGGTTAAGGGAAACATTTGGTTTCCCTGTGAATCTTGGGGCTGTCATCACACTGCTATCAGGCTGTCATCACACTGCCATCAGGCTGTCATCACACGGCCTTCATCTATTAGTGTACATCATACGATGCAAAACAAGTGGTTGATCTTTTCAACATGTATGTACACCCTGGACACACAATACTGACCAGACATATTCTAATTTTGATCAATATTGCCTTGGAGATTAGGGCTGTCTGAGGGCAGGGAGCTTTGGAGGTGGAAGGAGCACGCATGCATATGATGGAGAGGTGAAGCAGTGAAATTTGAATGTCTACTCAAATTCAGATTTTTAGCCCACCATCACCAGATGGTGGGCTGTTCAAATCAATTTTCGTCCGTGGTCCGTCCGTCAGTCCGTCCGTCGTCCATCCGTAAACAATTCTTGTTATCGCGATTTCTCAGGAACTACTGCATGGATCTTTCTCAAATTTGGTACACAGGTTCCCCTTGGGGTCTAGTTGTGCAAGATACCTTTTTCGCTCCGAATCGAAAATCCAATATGGCCACCAGGCGGCTATCTTGGATTTCCCCATGAAACCTTGTTATCTCGATTTCTCAGGAACTACTTAATGGATCTTTTTCAAATTTGGTATACAGGCTCCCCTTGAGGTCTAATTGTGCAAGATACCTTTTCTGGTCCGATTCAAAAATCCAATATGGCCACCAGGTGGCCATCTTGGATTTTTTCATGAAACCTTGTTATCGCGATTTCTCAGGAACTACTTGATGGATCTTTTTCAAATTTGGTATACAGGCTCCCCTTGAGGTCTAGTTGTGCAAGATACCTTTTCTGGTCCGATTCGAAAATCCAATATGGCCACCAGGCAGCCATCTTGGATTTCCCCATGAAACTTTGTTATCATCATTTCTCAGGAACTACTGCATGGATCTTTCTCAAATTTGGTACACAGGTTCCCCTTGGGGTCTAGTTGTGCAAGATACCTTTTCCGGTCCGATTCGATATCCAATATGGCCACCAGGCGACCATCTTGGATTTCCCCCATGAAAACTTGTTATCGCGATTTCTCAGGAACTGCTGCATGGATCTTTCTCAAATTTGGTATACAGGTTCTCCTTGGGGTCTAGTTCATCCTCGCTAAAACCAGCGGTATCTCTATCCTAGATATAGCCCCTGGTACGCTTTGGCAATGTATCGCGATCAAGGACAACACAGCGGCATCCTGCACATATTGACCAATCAGATCACTTAAGCACCGCGACCATGGCGACTGTCACAACAGATTCGAAAACATCATAGCTTGTGCGATACCCAGTGGCAGATGAACATGCACCTTTTCAACAACCATGAACATTAATAAATATAAAGGAAACATAGTTTAAAATAAAATCTATTTGAAGAGAAAATAAACCCATTCATCTACCATCAAACATCCAACAAGCCAGGCAAATGTAGAAAACACCGAAGCTTTAAAGGCGGTCCGCGAAGTCAGTGTATCCGACCTCACCTTCCCACTGAAGGACTTGAATTGGGTTGAAACGCACGGATTTCTATAAAATTTCACTGGTATATCTATTAATATTTTATTGTTATGCGTGCTTGGATTGAATATATTACATTCGGTATCAGCGAATAGTTTAGCAGCGAAAGTAAAACCCAACGTATTATATACCGTCAGCGCAGTTTTTCTAGGTCACGTAACTGGAGTGTGGGCGGAACGCGGTTTGCTATGCAAGTTGGCCAAGGGTTCGCCTTTGGCTCATAAATAGAAACCTTGACGTGGTGAAGATGGGTCTAGTTGTGCAAGATACCTTTTCTTGTCCGATTCGAAAATCCAATATGGCCATCAGACAGCCATCTTGGATTTCCCCATGAAACATTGTTATCATCATTTCTCAGGAACTACTTCGTGGATCTTCCTCAAATTTGGTACACAGGTTCCCCTTGGGGTCTACTTGCACAAGATACCTTTCCTGATCCGATTCGAAAATCCAATATGGCCACCGGGCAGCCATCTTGGATTCCCCCATGAAACTTTATCGTCATTTCTCAGGAAGTACTGCATGGATCTTTCTCAGATTTGGTACACAGGTTCCCCTTGTGGTCCAGTTGTGCAAGATGCCTTTTCTGGTCCGATTCCAAAATCCAATATGTCCATCAGGCGGCCATCTTGGATTTCCCCACGAAACTTTGTTATTGCGATTTCTCAGGAACTACGTCCTGGATCTTTGTCAAATTTGGTACACAGGTTCCCCTTGTCTTCTGGTTGTGCAAGATACCTTTTCTGGTCCGATTCGAAAATCCAATATGGCCACCAGGTGGCCATCTTGGATTTTCCCATGCAACTTTGTTATCGTGATTTCTCAGGAAGTACTGAAGGGATCTTTCTCAAATTTGATACATACGTTCTCCTTGGGGTCTAGTTTTGCAAAATACCGTTTTTGGTCCGATTCAAAAATCCAATATGGCCACCAGGCACCCATCTTGGATTTCCCAATGAAACTTTATCGTGATTTCTCAAGAAGCACTTCATGGATCTTCCTCAAATTTGGTACACAGGTTCTCCTTGTGGCCCAGTTGTGCAAGATATCTTTTTTGGTCCGATTCGAAAATCCAATATGGCTGCCAGGTGGCCATCTTGAATTTCCTCTTGACATATTGTTATCGTGAATTCCCAGGAAATATTTCATGGATCTTTCTGAAATTTGGTACACAGGTTCCACATGGGGCCTATTTGTGCAAGATACCTTTTTTGGTCCGATTCGAAAATCCAAGTTACGCTTCAAATACAGTATTCCCGAGTTGTGACGTTGCATCACAAGAGTCGGCGGATCAAACGGTGGGGCATATTCTATATATTGACTAAAGAGATTATCCATACCTTCACCTTCCATATCAAGAAGTTCAAATAATTCGGAATTAAAATGTATTTCTTCAAATTTTAAATCAGTTTTCTTTAGTCCATGCAGTTGCGAGTGAACTGCCCCACCCTTTCGTTTGCCGGCGGGTCGGCTACATGAAGGGACATCAATCTTGTGACACAACGTCACTCGATCCAAGGGAGATAATCAGGATTCAGACACTTTCAAAGTTTCAACAATACTGCGCGGACCGGATCCTTTCAGTATTAAGTATTGTACCATCTTACTATTTTCGAGCATGGTATCTTAAAAGAGATATCTCAAACTAGCCCAGTAAACAGAACAGAATTAGCATTCGTTCCTAATTATAAAATCTTAGGTATGTTTCATAGCTCATGCCAAAGTGTCAAAGAGATTTGTCTTCGCTTCCAGTACCTAATGATGACGCGCGTGCAAAAAAAAATAAAAAATACTACAAAACGAAGACGAAGTATCCTTCATATATGTACATTCACTTTCAGACTAACTTTGCTCATTTCTCTTGTACTATAACAACCGACATAAGAACAGTTTCTAGAAATCTTGAAACTCCTGAAACTTAGAAAGATTATATCTTGATGTTTTCCAGTGTTCCTTTTCGATCTTTTTCGCTCAGATTCGAAATTCTGTAAACAAAATTACAAATCAGTCCTTTGTTCTTAGTAACAATGGACAAAAAGATCCTCTTGTCATTAGCTTACAATTATCGGACAATGGTGGGCGCCAAGATCCTTCAGGATCTCTCGTCTAAATATTAATTGGTCACTCCTAGAAAGCTCTGATTGCTCTGTTATATGAGTGAACAGGTGGTGGGATAATCATAAATGTGATAGATCACTGGAACTGTAATTTAATGATTTTAGGCTGGTATCCCTCATAGAAGCTGGACATCCTACTTTGACTACATAGTTGTTGATGCCAAGAAACCACTGTTCTTCAAAGAGGGGACTATCTTACGAGAAGTTGACCAGGTAAATCTTCCCTCCAATATCATGCATTTTGTTGTATTAATTTTATAACGTAATTAGTTTTATATTCTGCTTCAGATTATGTTCTAATATCATTGAACATAATATACAATTATTCGTGATACCGTTAGACAGGCCACATAATCCTGAAAGTTCTGAACTTAATTATTGGTTTGAGATCTGTGACACCGTACAGCTGATATAGTTGACAAGTATTTATAGAATGTACATATATGGTAAACATTCTAATAAACCAATCATCATAATATTAACCAATCACTATTGAATTTTTTGTTTTGTAACAAGATTCAGTTTCTCTCACACAAAGGCATTTCTATAAATATTAGTTTCTTTTTCTTTTTACACACAATTATCTGGCCAATGCATAGTTTTGGCCATATCCGTAATTCAAGCTGTCAATGAACTTTTCCTTATATGGAATATCTTCGTCGATAATGACGAAGGCTGGCTGATGTAATACTAGGCTCATCCCATTTCATGCAGATGTGTGTATTTGAATGCTCAAGCTTCAGAGTTTTAGGATGTTTACCATAATGACTTTTCAAAGATATGTATACATGTACTTACATTCATTGCAAAGTTTTATACTTGTCCACTTTATCATTCGTATTACATGCATATTCATATACAAAGTCCATTTCTACTCATTTTGCTTTGAACTGCCCTTGGGTTATTAGCCCACCAAGTTTCTCAAAAGTGGCTCGCAGGGCAAATCTGCCTGATGCCATTTCAGAATACTTGTCATCAGTGCCTCGATAGAAATAACATATGGATGGCTGCAGATAATGGGGGTGGGGTTCTTCAAAGCACTTTGTATGCAAAATTTGAATGAAAAACACATACAGTTGATTTGATTTGTCAAAAGATACTGTGATGGATATTCTTTGTTCAATTATCAATATTTGTCCAGGAACAAAATTGTTGTACTCCTCGGACTGCAATTTATTGTGCTTGATTGCACGATTATTGGATACACTTTTCCTGTTCCCATGGCAATTCTGTAAAAGAAATTTATTTTGCTTCAACTGGTAGCATTTACCAGCATTTCTATGAAGAAAAGGCATTTTTCATATTTTATAAAAAATTATACAAATTGTGGACCTTATAGATATTGATGAACATGTAGAGAAAAACATGAAATGAAAAGTACAAAATATGTTTTTGTGGTGATAAAAACCACAGGTATTTCACAGCAAAAAGATAAGTGTAGGTCACCATGCAAAATGTTCGCTCTTAGAGCCACCTGAAGAATATAAGGTGTTTATTTCATCTATGAGGAAATCTTCTGATGTGACGATGAATTGAGAATAGATCAGCCATACGAGGTCAATGACATCTCTGGTCTAATTATAGAGATTTGCGTTAGAAGACAACTAGTATGGCAAGGCCAGTTTGGAGTGAATGATTAGAAATGGACTTGGGTATGAAGGTGATTGTATGTAGTAAGAGTTTGAAATCATCTATGATAACAATGACGTGCTCTAATAATTCATTCACTGAGGAACACATCCTCTCTAAAACGAAGGCTAGTTCTATTCTAGATACCCCTGCTACATACAGGAATGAATCGTGTTCATGGAAAATATGCAACAGTAAATTTCAGCTAATCAGCAAAGCAAAGTCCTGTGTTTGTTGACCAGTCAGATCGCTGGTTTATTGGCAACCATGGGATGTTATCACGTTAACAGATTTGTATACACTAAAAGTGGGCCGAACACAGTCTACTATGCAAGATGGTCATGGTTTTGCCCTTGGCACAAAAAGAAACCTCTATGTTGTGAAGATGTGGTTGACATAGCTGTGACAAAATTACTCCATAAACCATTGAAAGAATTTTGTTTAAAAGAAGCAATATCAAGAAAGATATTTTCAGCAATAATAGCTTATCAAGTTTATTATCTGAAGTGAATGAATTGTTGGAGCCTTATGTATTGTGTTAATATAATTTAGGTTTCTCATTACATCTACTTAAAGTATTGGATCAAGTATGTTCAATATCATTTAGGAACTGAACCTGTGTTCAATATCCAATTCTTTTTGGGATGCCACCTCAGGAAAGCACATAAATAATAGAATAAAATACAAAATGAACCCACTGATTTAGAGTGGGTCTCTTACCATCAGCAAGGGCGTAGACAAAGAGAGACTTGGCAAAAAAAAGAGGAAAGAATGAAAGAAAAGGAAAGCAAACATAGCATAGAAGAAAAGTTTATCATATATCTTGTTGCTTTCTACAGGGGGAATACACTTAATTATCCCTGCCAGTACGTACCAGTATGCCTAAAATAAGATTGCAATCAATCGGTGAACAAAGGAACAGGTTGACGATTTCAGGCTCAAATCTCGTGCGACAGTGTGTTCCAATCTTATCAAATATCGCTTACTTGGACGAAATAATCAGCTCGTCAGTTGAGCAGAAACTTGTTCACTATAAAGTTTTGTTTTTCAATTCAGATCGCAGTGTAGTATTTTTTTATTCACAAGAGATATACAAACTCTCAACTACTTTTCACAAAGAAACCCTAGAGATAAAGGTATAAAATCTAACCTAGACCCGAAGTCACTGTCTGGTAACTGGTGTGAATATCATTTATATGGATAAGTTTTTCCTACTATTTCATAAAAGCACTTCTGAGCTAACATTTTTGATAAATCTGGCAACTGCAAGTCGAAAATAGTCCAGTTATGATCGATTAAATATATTTCATATGTTAAGAGATAGCAAAGCGACCCAATTAACGAACCAGAATGCATGCGCTCAGCCACACCCTCTGGTATTGGGGCAAGATAGTACTTTCTAAGGATTAACTTGAATTATAGTGCAAACCCGGGATTGAATGATAAATTTCAGCTTGTATATCATTGTAGTGATGACCACTGTAATGAGACATTTTTGCACTATAAAAAGTTCAATTGTAACAAATTTATACCGCTCAAATGCTCCCAGAGAGTGCCAATTTACCATCGATTTTGTTGAGAAATTCCAAGCTGCGAGGGGAGATGCCACCGCCTCCCCTCAAGGTTCCCTCTCAACCCCCCCCCCCCCAAAGTTTAAAAATTGTCTATGCCCTTGATCAGAAATTGCACACATGTCAGACCAGCCGACTCCCTACAATAGTGAGTTGGACTAGCATGCTTACATTTACTGATGATGGTGATAGGTACATGGGTCATGGTTTGGGAACTATCGTCTGTGCTTTACTAAGTTAAATGCTATCCTCCAGTCCACACAATTTACCTCAGCAATCAGCAATTGCCAAGTTAAATGCCGAGGCATAATCAGTTCACCTCAACAATATTTAACATGGTGTTAAATAGGAATTATTTTAATATGACATTATTTTTGCCGAGGTGACTTTTCTGGATTGTGTGGGCTGTCCTCATTCCTGACTATCAGAGCCAACCACATTTGCCATATCACTGTGGCTGAATTGTAAATTACTGAAATGGTACTACCCCCCTAAATGGCTTAACTATGGAACTTCACCCAATCAATCAGCTCAGTATTTTCAACCTTCAACTTTGAGATTCTTGGGCAGTTAGATCAGACGGCATATCAAGGAAAACCTGCCTAAATCTGTAAAGACGTATATCTGTTTAGAATTGGTGCTATCCCACTAAATGGCTTACGGTAAGTTCCCTAAGTATTCGTGACCGGAAGTGAATATCGCAGTCGTGAAAAACTGACCACTTCCGAATACTTTGTGCAGGTCAGTTCAGGAAAACGGACGTTTTCGTAAATTTAGAGTCCCCATATTGACGGAGCTTCTCGACTTTGGGGCACACTGCGAACAGGCAGGTTAGCGTGTCGAGAAAAGCGGCATGTTATGCCCGTTTCACGAGTGTAGGAACGGGCTGCCACACCGTCCGAACGGCCCAGTTGGTAACAGTTCGTTTGGTTACATTGGTAACAGTTCGTTTGGTTACGTTGGTAACAGTTCGTTTGGTTACGTTGGTAACAGTTCATTTGGTTACTAGTCCCCAACTTCTAAAATGTCTATCAATAAAAAGACTGATTATTCGTATAACATTACATTGTTTGCTAATTGGAATGTTTTATCCACTGCTTTGTTGTGTCATCAATCGTGAATGCGTAACCCCCATATGTTCCCCAAAGTAATAATTGAATCAAGCCTTTGTGTCTATTAATAGCCTGTACATCTCCGCTTGCATGGGGCCTAACAAGGGGGCGTATGCACACTGCGTAACTGTACTCTAGAGCAGGCGATGCCTCTCTTCATAAAATAACCTTGTTTAATTGAAATGAATATCTTCCAACATTTATCCGATGATTATGTAAAACGGCTATAATATTTAATTTTATATGCAAATATTGTGTGATTTACCTGAAGTATCAATAAAAAAACTCCAATGTCATGTAAGTCGAGGGAGCCAGTATTTCATTTCTTCAGATTTGCTAGAAGTCTCCTGTACATTTTTTACTTCAGCACGGAAGCAGCCGGTATTTCATTTGAGCTATCGGGAGATGTCTTAGACATTGATGCTGGTCAACCTGAATATCCCCATTGAGCCTCTTTGTGCACACAATCTATGGTAAATCTGCTAGTCGCTGTGAAAATTGTTTGGGTAATTGGAACAAATGTATTGCTTTGTTTCATTTCAGCAACAAAGTAATGAATGACAATGAAATGAACAGAAAACTGTTATTTTCTTTTAGACGGTCACTTCATTAAATCATTGCAGTGAATATGACCAATAATTATATGTAAACCAGTCAGAATCTTTAATTTGTATACAAGATTAGCACAATCAAAAACAATAAATCGGATGATCGCAGGTTTGAAGTGAGACCAGCCAGTCTGTCACGGGTTATACAATCGGTCTGCATATGCAAACTGATCCAACACTCTGCCTTGTTGGCACATAATAAACGATTTGGGCTGAAACTGGTTCTAGCTAATTTGAATAATAATAGTTTTCTCTGGACTCTGATGATTCGTGTAGTCTTAAATGTCTCCATTCCAGGCAGGATCAAAGCACTTCCTCTCTTGAACTCTCAGTACTTTTGGCCTTGTGCCAAAACCGGGCTGCAATATTGGATACATTTACATATCAATGGACAAGTCCTGCATATGGGGTGAAAAAAAGGGGTTTATCTCTGCTTGGCATCACGAACTGCATGGGAATTTGCCAGCTAAAAGAGGTTCATATGGGGACGTTCTGAATAGTAAAAGTCGCTGATAATCCTACCTGGCTCATTCTTTCAATCTTTCCATGGATGTCGGCAAATCATTCTATCACAGCTGTGTAAACACCAATATTTTCAAAACCCTTTAAGTAAACTGCGTATTAACCTCGAGTCCTTGCTATAATTGCTTTCAACTAACAGATGTATCCATTTTTTGGGGGAATGGATATGGGAGCTATGCTAAGTCCCGTCATCGAATTTTGACGAAAAAAAAGGATGTTCACTTTCGTATATTCATTTTCTGACGCTGTCGTGGCGATTGGTTTCGTAAAACCCTCTAAAATATATTTAGGACTCTCTTCTTTAGGATACAACAAGCTGAAAATATTGTAAATAGGTTTGAAAGAGAGTAAAACGGCTATTGAGCGGCGCTTTATAGGAGATTGTTCATAACCGGGTTGGTATTTCATAATATCCCACGCCTCTGTCTAATTTGAACGCTCGAATAAGAACGTTCTTTTTCTGACGCTTCTTTTTCTGACGAGATAGTGTTCATTTTTCGACTGCCTGACGTTCGTTTGCTGGGAGAAAAAGAACGAGTACGGGTTCATTTTCTGACGCATTCTTTCAGTTTGAACGTGAAAACTTTTGACACGCTCTCGAACTCGTTGATGCGGATGTTTTTCCCATCCCACAACTACATAAGCCCACAATATTATCAATCTCGCGACCACATAAATGGGGGACTTTCGAATAGTTAGGACCACGGTTTTTCACGAATGGGCCGTTTTCGATTACTTAGGGCACAGTGTCACGTGACCTGGCGAAAAAATGCCCGTTTTCGAATTTACTTAGGGTCGCGAATACTTAGGTAACTTACCGTACTATGGAACTTCACCCAATCAATCAGATGAGGCTTACGAAGATAGTTTTTTTTTTAGGAGAATTGGATATTTAACACATTGGACCAGTTGTGTAGTTTGTATAGCTGATTGATACACTACTCAATAAGTGACTTCTCAAAGATAGATTCTGGAGTTAAAGGGAATGCTCAAGGGTATCCTCCAGTCAGTCATGAGTACCACACCCTGATGCTTGGTCAGTGATAAGCCAATCAGGATCAGGGAATGTTTAAGATGTTTTGTTCATACCAAATATGGTATCCTCCAGTCAGTCATGAGTACCACAGCCTGATGATTGGTCATTGATAAGCCAATCAGGACCATTGAACATTCCCTTTAAAGATGAATAGCTGTGACATTATTTAACTTCATTTTAACCTTCTATGTGTGATGTACGATGTTACAGATGCAAGCAAATATTTTCTCAACTGGCTCAGATCTGATAAAATGTGAAATTCATTTTCGGAACAGAAAAGAGCACAGTTTTCCAGGGCTTGCTTTTCCAAAGGAAGTGAATCTTCAAAATTACTGCTGCAAAATGAATCCCGAAATCTGGTCTTCATAAATTCTGGAGAAATAATATTTGTATCCTGTAATAATGAATTTCTGTAGATGCAGGTGAATGAATCTGTCTAAATTCCTGCTCTATCTTATGAAAAGCAAGGCCTGAATATAACTCCTTTGTTCGAAATATAGATTTATCTAAAAAGAAGAAAAAAAATTGAATTCATTTTTTGACTGTTGAATGAGAATTTGAGTGGAATAACTTCATATGAATTGCCATACTAATATGAATAAAATTAAGATTGAAAACAACTAGATTATGTGGGTAGGTAATACCGTGAGACTTGTGTGTGTGTGTGTGGTTTATCCACATGCTCCAACTTGACATCTGTTTACGCATTGCAGAGGATCATCCTGGATCTGTCCCTGCCCTCCCTCATAACATAGGCAGGGCGTTACAACACGGGGCCTGATCTGTTGTTCAGCCTGTCTAGCTATAGCTAGTGGGGAGTCAAGCTCAGGACTGTCTGTTGGTCTGTCTCACATACTGACCACATTGATGTATGTCCTTTCCTCAACACTGAATGTGAAACCAAAACAATTGTGTGCAAAGTAGAGCGATAGGATATGAAATATTTTTGTTCGAATCTTTTTTTTTTTGTAAAATGAAAATGAGTGTTTATTTTATTGTTTGGAAAATAAGTTAAAAATCTGTGTAAAGAGCATCTACGTTTAGATTGATTGTAGATTGTAAAGTATACTTACAGAAATACAGAAGATAGTTTGTATGAAGAAACATCACGTAAAGTTCTGTTATCATGTAAAGTTTTCTCTGACATACTATGGATCTATTATTTCGAACTATTGTGTGTTACATGTGTAATATTTACTGTCCAACATTGTCCAAAGCTGTTTAAAATATATACATATTCTAAGTATCGGTCATTTCATTTGAATCATAATAAGTTCATGAAATTCACTAATTTACTAAGTCAGTAGATGTTAGAAGTGAGAGGTTGAAGCATATCTGTATAGTTTTATAGCTGGCTTGTTTTATCTACAGGTGACAGGAGCTCTCAGTATTGGACATCACACTGGACCCATGAAACAAGGATATGTCTACTCAGGAGGTATGTATGACTTTCTCAGTTTGGAGGTGACTAACTGGGTTACCTGTGGGGTTCCCTGGTGTAGAAAGGAATAGGACCCCAGCTGTGGAGTTCTGGGTGTGAAGAGGAATAGGATCAAAACATTGTGATAACATGGTTGAAAGTGACATTAAATCATACTTTGGTCATAGGTCTCAGCTAAGTTTGATGCCAGTTCAATACACAAATCACACATGATGAATACACGAATAGCTTATGTTATTCAAGGTTCTCAGTCAGGTAACTGAGTACTCTTGAAAGTGAGTCACCCAGTCCTTGAGAGAATGTTGAACCAATGCATCACTGACAGCATTGGTGTGCAATTGGCCTGTGAGAAGAATCTTTTAATATCATTTGTATAAAGATAACCTCCCAGTTTTCAGTTAAGTTTTGTAGAAATTTCAAAGCATCGGGAAACTTGTCCAAAAGGAGGATTTGATTGGTTAGTTCATATACATGTGCTGAGAGCAATGTGTTCATATGGTGTGACTGTCAATAATGAAAATGTCCAGCTACTCACCTGAAATGATGGATGTCAAAGGTCAAGACATGATCTATTTTGGTGATCACATCTTTGGTGACATCCTGAAGTCTAAGAAAGAGAGATCTCTAAGTCACATGACATTACACTGCAATTGTTTCAGTTTTGGTGACACAACAATAAAACTGGAAGAAGATCTTTGGTGATACATGTGATACATGTGATGAGTTTCTATATTAAAGGTGATGGTTATACTAAGACTATTGTTTTCTTGGCTCATGGTATTTGTTTGACCTAAAGCTTTGATGCTGTGCTGTGTGATAATATACTCCTTGTCTGTGTCAGGGTCCTGTGATGTGTTATCTGGAATGATGGGTGCCAAGGGTCGAGACGTGATCTATATAGGTGATCACATCTTTGGTGACATCCTCAAGTCTAAGAAGGAGCGAGGATGGAGGACATTCCTTGTCATCCCTGAACTGGCTCAAGAATTGCTCGTCTGGACAAACAAGAGGTCTCTGTTCCGGAAACTGGAGGCTCTTGACAGCTCACTCGGAGATCTCTACAAGTAAGTTCTCTACAAGCCAGAGATTCATTGGAGATTGACTCAAGAATAGACCAAGGCATTTTTATACTCCCCTGCAAATGCATTCTCATATTCTGTATCTTGTACTGTCAGAAATAACATTTGATTGCATGGGGGGCTGAAAAGGTGGTGCGCATGGCTCTCGGGTCAGTCAGAATCATCCGTTACCAAATGGAGCACAGTGGACCCAGGATGTCACATCTGAACAAGACATTGTACCATGTGCTCTTGTCAAATTTGAGGAGCTAAACTAGTTCATTTTTACCCCTCGGTCAAACTTGACATTGGGGTATTGTTGCTTTCATGTACATCTACGTTTTATCATTAACACCATATCTCAATGATGACGATACTTTCTAGAAATACTCATTAGCAGGATGATCCAAAAGTAATGAAAGCAATGGAATTTTCTCTCAATGAAATCTTTCTCTCCGTCTGTAGATGACCTGATTAGATTTTCAGGCTTTTCACGGGGTGATGTCTAATGGTCCTGTCTAATACTGAGGAAAATTTTTACCACAAGTGTTACTGTTGCCAGGGTTACTGGTTGTTTATTGAACTGCTTTAGGCTTTGAGAAGAAGAGCAGAAGAAAAGAGTCCCCAATTTATTCAGCTACTGCAGAAAGTTTGGTCAACTATTTTGACTAGATTTTGTACCACCAGGTCTATATTAGTGAAGTTAAATATTTTCTGATTTTCTTATGTATATTCAGATGTCATTTTCACAAAGTTTTTCTGTTTTAGAGCATGAATACAATATGGATACCACTCAGGCGTTGCCTTAGAGAGTTCCTGAGAGGATGTCATAAATCGCTGACTGATAAAAACTTCATCCAATACACTTAATATATGCAGAAGAAAATAGTTTAAGGCATACTAATCATATGTTTGCCATGTTGGCAAGAAATTCTAATTTTCTAGGCTCCCATTCTCGCAGAAATTGTATGCACAGTATGTAACCTGGGGACTACAAACATCCTCTTCTTGGGGACTACAAACATCCTCTTCACCAGACCCTCTATACCATTTAGATGCAGACACATGCATGGCCTAGGTTAATGGCTTGGTTCACTTGGCTGGATAGGGTCAATTGGGTTCATACTCCATGTTAGGATCACGAGACAATGCATACAATATATATTAAAGTCTGGGGACAACAATATGTCTCGACTTGAGCCTTTTCAGCTGAACAAAGACTGACAATAGCTTCCTACATGAAGTAGTACCGTCAATTGATAGGGTCAAACTTCAGGTCATCATGTCTTAAGTGATCTATATGTACCAGGCTGATTTTAGCTGGTCTGCACAATAAAATTGTCATTCTACCATTGTCAGAATTTGTAACATCCCAGACTGGGGGTGTACTGACAGCAGGAGGTACATGTATATAATATGATGCCATGGGAGGATGCATCCCAGCATAGCTCGAGTCCATCTAATCATAAGGATTTTACATTGTATCTCAATACTGAATTTTTTTCATTTACTGCTGAAGGATATGCTTTCTATGATCTGAAAGAGTAAAATATTTTACAAATATTGGTAGCATGCCGAGAAGACATTTTTCCATTTCATAATGAATAAGGAATCTGTCCCATCAGTCACAAGTTATTTTTTAAAATATATGCATGTGGTACATGTACAATTACACTAATTCACTAGAGATCCTTGTTGAGAGAAATGTGTGAGACTGGACAAGTTGTCCAGTCCAGGGACTGAACATCAGAGAGTTAGTGGAATTATTCCAACAGCCTATTTTGACATTAAAATAGCCCCGTTTCAGTGCCTAAGGCTCTAGTTCATTGAGATATTGCATTTTAAACATTTTCTTTCTCTTTTGACTTCAAAACCTTGCTAGCAGGATTTCACAAAAACTGTTCATCATCAATCATCTATAGTGGCATGCTCCTGGGACAAAAATGAAAATCTTGACTTGAAATGGTGTGTTTTGGTGTATTTTGACAGTATAACTCCATTTGGGATACATCCATTACCCCTGGTGGTAGTCCTCACCACTGCCAGGGAACTAAGCTTCACACTGTCTCCCAAACTAAGCCTTGCTCGACCTCATAACCTAGCCCCCACCCTCTATTGCTCGAACGAAGCCTTGCCACAACCCATAACCTTATATATTCTAAAAGCTTACATCATTGTACACTTGTTGGACACATCCATTACCCCTGGGGGCAGTCCCCACACCCAGGGAACTAAGCTCCACACACGGTCTCCTGAACTATCCTTGCTCCACCTCATAACCTTATATATTTTGAAAACTTAAATCAGTTATGGGACTCATCATTTACCCCTGAGGGATAGTTCCCTTCCCCAGAAAACTGAGTCCCACCTTCTATCTCTCTAACAAAGTCTTGTCACATGCCATAACCGTATATATTCTGAAAGCTTACATCAGTTCACACTTATGGATATATATGGGTAGTCCCTACCTCCAGGGAGGGCCCCACACTCTAACTCGCGAACGAAGTCCCGCCACACCCCATAATCTTACATTTTTTGAAGGCTTGCATCATTGTACACTTAATATGGGACACATCCCCCCCCCCCCCAGGAACTGGACCCCACCCTCTATTAAAGGTGAACTGCAAAGCTTTTCAATCTTCTGTTAAAATGTCATAAAACAAGAACTTCTATGGTTGTTACAAATATGTGTGGTAATAGTTTTGTGGGTTATTCTTTTATTTTGGGTATATGAGAATTCAAAACTTATACCACCAGAAAACGAGAGCCAGAACATCATCGCTTGCCTCCCGTTGTTTTTGGAACGTCATGACGTTATAGTGGCCCTCGTTCATTCATCCGACGTAGCATGACGTCACATTTAAATAAAACTTGAATGAAGGAGACCACTATAACGTCATAACGTTCTACAAACCAAGAGAGACAAGCGATGCAAGTTTTCAAGACGGATTTATAACAGGATAAATTAAAAACTGTTATTAGTACAATTTTGCTAAATATATTTGCCCAAAGAACGTATAAAAGTTATGTCACATAAGACAAGATGTATATTAAGCAACATTTTAGATAAAATTAAAAGCTTTGCAGTTCACCTTTAAACTAGCCTTGCCACACCTTCATATGTTCTGAAAGCTTACACCATACTATAGTTATAGACCCACTCCCAGGGAACTGGGCCCCACCCTCCAAATCCCAAGCTAAGCTTCTGCTATAGCCTCATATATTTTGTAAGCTTACATCATTCAACAGTTATGGGATGCTCAGCTGCAGCCATCACGTAACAATTTCTTCACCCAGTCCCAACGGAAGAGTAACTATGTAGTACTGCAGCATCTGAACCCTAAATGAAGTTTATAGGACTTGTTCATGCAGGTGTGTCTTCTAGAAATTTTTGATTTTCAGATGTAGAATATTGCTTTCTGTCACATTTGAATAGTATAATATATCA
>JAVTVY010017398.1:0-61465 GCA_036873755.1 Hanleya hanleyi | reverse complement strand
CCATCGAGGGTGTTTATGGTCTTCACCGTAGGTGGGACAGGGCAGGGCGATTGGAGGTTTTGAAGGAACCGTGGTTCGACGAGGACCATTTTTTTCGTGTGGTTCATTGTCGGCCGAAGAGTCCACCCAATACTGGACCCAACACGGAAGCGGCCAACGGTGCCAAGATGGCCCCGAGAAAGCCGCCTTTCTGTAACACCTTTTTCTTTTGTGTTTGAGGGACCCGATTCTGGACTAAGGTTCGGAGACCTGTCTTATGCTTGGCCAACTTGGCCTCCTGAGCCGGAGTCAGTGGTACGTTGCCTTTTAACAGGTTGTACCCGATCTCGCGCAGACAGCGTACAAGGTCAGGGTCCGCACCGCGTACAATGGTTCAGACCAACTCGGGTGGGGCCGTCTTCAATACACGGAGCGTGGGAGCGTGCTTCCGTATTCGCGCAGACATCATGTACAACTAATCCCAGAACCCACAACTCTGCCCTTTTTATCTACCTCAGAGAACAGAGACAAAGTCAACCGTGCTGTGGTATTCATTCTTTTTATTATCCCCATCATCAAACACACACTCCAGCTGGGGGAGCCACTGTGGGTGTGTTTACATTATTTTTGCATGTACACGTGGTGGGCCTCTCCGGGAAAGATGCCGGTCCGTAGTTGAAGGTGGTCGGGGGTGGCTTGCTTGAGGTCGAAGAGCATATACCCGTGCTGAGGGGTTGTGGCATCTTTAAAGGCTTCCAACGCAAACGATGTGCGCCCGGGATACATCTGTCTCGCCAGGTGCAGCAGTTGAGCGGTATCTCTCGGGTTTTTGAAGACCACCAGGTAGTGGGCATTTAAGCTAATGTTCCTATGTTCTTTGTTTTTACTGAACAGATTCTGCACAATGTAGATGATGCTGAGCCGTCGATGGTGGCTGCCTTTGGTAAAGAGCTGGGTGACCCGCGCATCCGTCTCCGTCATGAGATCATCCAGAACCACCAAGGTGTCGGGTTCCAAATCGGCCAGGTTGGGTAGGCCTTCCACGAACGTGATGTGGGGCATTGCTGCATACGCTTCCTGCCATTCTCCGTAACACCACACGACTCGGGCAATGGGTGGGGTGATCATGCTGTCGGCGTGTTGAAGGAGCTTCCTGACGAAGTGCGTTTTTGCGGAGCCCGTCGGTCCTGCGATGACGCAAGTGAAGGGATGCTGCCACCGAGGGTCCATGGTTCGAGCTGTATACGCTATCGTGGTAACCCGCTCATGTAAATTTCGTACGAGTCAACTGGAGTGGTGGTGGTGGGTACAACGTCGGTCGTCGTTGTCTGTTCACTGCGAGTGATGATGGTGGTGGGTACAACGTCGGTCGTCGTTGTCTGTTCACTGTGAGGGATGAAATCCGGTGGGTCTTCAGACGTAGTGGGTGTTCTTGGTGTAGATGTGGAGCTTGGTGTGGAGTTCGACGTGGCTTGTACATGGGGTGTGGAGGTGACTGGGCTCGATACGGGGTTGACTGGTGCTATCTGTAGACCGGTTTCACTGGTGGCTGGTGTTCTCAGTTGCTTAAGTAACGTGCTGACATAGGCTACGTCGTAAAACACACCTCCGTACAACACACTCAGCAGGGTTAGCAGTATCACCACAAAGCCCACTTGCGCTTTGCGCGTTTTGGGAGACGCTGTGGTCAGAGACAGCTGCTGTTTGTCCATAGCACTGTGGTCGGACGTGGAATGAAGGATGACGGCAGTGGTATCTGGCTTTATAGTCGTTTCACCTGGTTGGCAGCGACCCAGGAATTGAAGGAACTGGGCCAGCCTTGCCATTTGACGAAATGAAACAGTTTGCCACGTCGACGTTCCGTTTTCAAAATCTGCTCCACCGTGTAGTAGTCTTGCTGTGTTTTCACGACAGGCTGTAATTCCATCTCGTAAAACGTCCCTAGCAACGGTTCCCCTTGAAGATCTTCCAGTTCATAGACTCGCTGCTGTTGGGGTAGGCGCCGTTTAATCAGGAAGTGCTCATCGCTCCAGTTGGGAAAGTAACTTTTCTCAAATTGACCTTTGACTTTACTGATCCGTACAGGGTCCCCGACCTTGAACACCGCCTTCGTCGTTCGCTGCGATTGCCTGGGGTACAAGACACGCCGGACTTGGGCTTCATTGCGTTGGGTCTCGGTAATGGGGGCTCTCTCTATACTCCGATGATAGGCTCGATTGTAACCACTCACAAGTTTCGGGAGAACATCGATGTACCGCCTTGTATTCTTATAGGAGAAATATTTATACATGCGGCCTTTGAATGTCCTGTTGAACCTTTCCACCACGGAAGCCTTGGTCTCGTTGTACGTATGGGCTTTCAGAAACTGTTGGAACGGTCTGTTGAGGAATTCCGTGCCTTCGTCGGTTTGCAAATACAAAGGTTTGTGCCCAGTCTTGAAGATGTCTTTTAACGCCGCTATGAGATTCGCCCCCGTTTTCGTCCGGATGGGTACCACCCACGCATACTTCGATAGGATATCGATGCACGTCAAGGTATACCGATTCCCATAGTTGTGCTTGGCAAAGGCGCTCATATCGACCAAATCCGCTTGCCACTGGGCATCTATTCCTCCCACGATGACCCGGTTCCGTAGAAAATGGCGACGGACAGATCGATGTAACGTATAGGTGTCTTGTTTTCTTAACCAATCTCGGACTTGGGCACGTTGTATCCCCTGGGGTTTGGCCGCTCGATAGAGAGCCGACAATGCACTATAGGCCGCCGGACTGTCGGGACTGTAGTATAAGTTATCCAACACCTTCTCCCACCGCTTCATGGTGACAACTGATGATGGACCCTGGCTCTATCGTTTATTTATAACGGGTATATCTTGGGCCGGAGTTTCTTTCTGATTTTCTTCGTTGGCTTCCACAGTGTCCATGGTAAATGACCAGTCCAACTCGTCTGATGACCGCTTGATAAGCACTTGATCCACATCTACTACGGCATCTTCCAATGCAGACCATAGATCAGGGTGAAAGGTAAAATGCACTGTACCCCCATCTAGCCGAGCCAATTGAGCAAAGAAAGGGCCGCGTCGGATGTACACATCGTGACACAAGTGGATGAGGTCGCCATCCAGTTCACCAGACAACACCCGTTTGAATTTGGTCCAGCCCTCTCGGGACAGACGAATGTGGGCCGGGCACGGTTGTGTAGGGTCCGCATCACAGAGTCTCCCACCTCCTCCATGATATCGACCGTATCCGCATACACGTGCAGGAAAACCTCGGGGGTCAAGCTGAGATACGCCAGTATTATATGCTCCGTCATGGTCAGTACGTGAATGGTACCAGATTTGACTGTCTCTCGTATTTATAGGGAGAACCCGTGAGATCAAAGGATCGGGTGGTCATGTCACTGGGCTGACTGAGTCTAGCCGGGTAATCAATGGCATCGTCGTCTGGTTCATGGCTAGACATTTGTTCATTGGGTTCTGCCGCCTCTTCTCTCAGGAAACGAGCCCACTCCAACTCGTCTGATGACCGCTCGTCCGGTGTAAACAGCTGGGCCACGATGGGCACCACTTTCTCGAAGGCTGTCCACAGATCGGGGTCTAGGGTGAAGCCTCGCGTAGGGTCTTGGTAGCGGCCCAGACGTGGGAAGAAGGGTCCACGGTGTACGTAGATGGCATTGTCTATGTGGATGAGGTGTCCGTCGAGCTCGCCGCTCAACACCCGTTTAAATCTGGTCCAGCCGTCACGGTGTAGCGTAACCGTATTCGATACGGTCTCAGCGCGCGACCAGCAAACATCTCCACGGTCTTCCACGAGGGTGACTTTATCTTCATATACGTGTAACCCCACCCGGGGTGTAAGGGGAAGGATGGCTCGTAGGACTGGTGGCATGCTTGATCCAATGACGATCGTTGAATGACATACACTCTGTTTGACCCTCGTATTTATGGTGAGGTCCCACTGTCAATGCCACAGCGCCAGGGTCAATAGGGCACAGACTATTGTGAGGCCAACCAGCCGTCGCTGGTTCCGGCGTGAGCGCTCGTGGTCCATAGCCCGAGCATCAAGGATGGCTGCAATAGTCCAGTAGTGGTGAGTGATGGCACACCTCTCCATCGAGTGCACTCTGTCGAGGACCGCTTCTGTGAACTCGTTCAGGATCTGGCGTCGCCCCTCGTTGTCGTCGCCATCTGCAAACATGGACCGGACCACTGCTCGGTAACCCGTGAGTGAATTAACCACGGTGGCATGCTGTAAAATGCGAGTCGCATAGGGCTGGATCTCCGTCATGGCTCTGCAACCGTAGAAATGAAGGTGTGGGATCCAGAGGGACGTGTTTTATAGACCATGTCACACATGCGCGCCTAGATGTAGCTCTACGGGTGTAGTCCGTGATACGTACTATTCTGATGGGTTAGTCCAAAAAAGAGAGCAACAACAGCACAGATTACAGATCAATCCTTTCATTATGCGTGAATCGGGCGTAACCTGTGAACATGATAGGAATGCATGTACTGACCTGTCTGTGAGGTTTTTCCACAATGTCGTTCACCTTCGTGTCTTTTCGGGTACGTCCGTGTCTTTTCGGTAAAGTCCGTGTCTTTTCGGTAAAGTCCGTGTTTTTTCGGTAACATCCGTGTCTTTTCGGTAACGTCCGTATCTTTTCGGGTATATATGAGGGTCTTGAGGGGGACGACTGTATGTGACGTGTTGTATGTGGTTTTCTCGGCGACGTCCGTGTCTATCATCCGGGCACATCACGACTGCGCCTGCATTGGGGTATGTATGAGGGTCTTCATGCGCGCGCGCGCTGCGGATTCACCCACGCACTTCCGGATAACCCGCGCTCGCTGCGGCATCAGATCACCCCCGCGCGCGCGCGCTGGGGCCGGGGCGGACCGGGCCGGACCGGGCCGGGAAAAACCCCGGAGGTTGAACATCCGGACGTCTAAGAGAACATTGGAACTCTTCTGGGTTTGGAGGTGAAACCCGGAAGTGACGTCACAACCCACGTGACCTGCGCAGCAGAATGGAAACGACGCCCTAGTCTAGCCCCCTCACATAGGCTTCACATGGATACCTCACTCGATCCCATCGGCCCACTAGTGGCCCACCTAGACCCCAAAACGTCTATTTCCATACCCTTTGTCCACTGCGCATGCGCAGAGTGACGATATTTCAACCCCGCACTCACCCCATCAGATGCCCCCTCACATAGGCTTCACATTGATACCTCACTCGATCCAATCGGCCCACTAGTGGCTCCCCTAGATCCCAAAACGTCTATTTCCATACACTTTGTCTATTGCGCATGCGCAGAATGACGATATTCCTACCCCACATCCATCCCATCGGTTGTCCCCTCACATAGGCTTCACATTGATACCTCACTCGACCCCATCGGACCATTAGTGGCCCACCTAGATCCCAAAACGTCCACCCCGTATGGACCTATACACCCATAGCCATGCAGTATAGGCCTATGGGCCTACCCAGGCCTCGGTGACTTTTTCCAAAAATTTCACCGTTTCGCTCCGGGACCCTTCCCATCGTGTTCTAAATGACGAGACGTGAAAAACAAATCCAAACAGCCCATATCACAATGAACGTGTGTGAATTTCCCAGGTTGGACCTATACCCACCATGGCCAGCCTATGGGCCTATATACAGACCTCGGTGACTTTTCTCAAAAATTTCACCGATTCGCTCCGGGACCCTTCCCATTGTCATTTTCTTGGCGAAACGAGAAAAACGCGACCCCACAACCCATAGTAAAGCCCACGAAAAACTGTGACCACCCCTCCCCCCATACAGCCATTTTCCCTTATATTGTATGATACAGACCCCCATTGTAGGGGTAAAGTCCGAGTTCCGCTTTTTATAGTTTCGGAAAACAATCCTAATTTTACATGCACCCACCCCATTGACTGGATAGGCAGGCCCCAATAAGCCCGGGGACCGATATTAGCTCTTTTGGCTAGAGTTGATAGGTGTTTTCCCCTATTTTAGGGGTAAAGTCCGTATTCCGCTTTTTATAGTTTCGGGGAAAATCCTAATTTTACATGCACCCACCCAATTGACTTGATAGGCAGGTCCCAATAAACCCGGGGACCGATATTAGCCCTTTTGACTAGGGTTGATAGGTGTTTTCCCCTATTTTAGGGGTAAAGTCCGTGTTCCGCTTTTTATATTTTCGGGGGAAAATCCTAATTTTACATGCACCCACCCCACTGACTTGATAGGTAGGTGCCAATAAGCCCAGGGACCGATATTAGCCCTTTTGGCTAGGGTTGATAGGTGTTTTCCCCTATTTTAGGGGTAAATTCCGTGTTCCGCTTTTTATAGTTTCGGGAAAAAATCCTAATTTTACATGCACCCACCCCATTGACTTGATAGGCAGGTCCTTATAAGCCCGGGGACCGATATTAGCCCTTTTGGCTAGGGTTGATAGGTGTTTTCCCCTATTTTAGGGGTAAAGTCCGCATTCCGCTTTTTATAGTTTCGGGAAAAAATCCTAATTTTACATGCACCCACCCATGACTGGATGCCCCTTCAAGAATGCTTCACTTTGATACCTCACTCGACCCAATCGGACCATGCAGCGTATTTGAAGTCTGGGGACTACTTTTTCTCCGCGGAAGCTTTTTCCCGCGACCGCATCACCGCCAGACCGCGGAGTAATTCGAGGCGAAAGAGGGGGCGCCACCTGTTGGAACTATAGCGGCCTTGACGTCTACACGGCCTCAGAGGTCAAAGGCCGTAAATGGCCGCTTCCTATACTTTAACCTGGGTTCCCCCTTAAATTTTACCCGGGGGAACAAATAAGTAGGTCAATGAGCCTTTAAGTCATACAGAGGTCACGTTCCATTCACCCAGACCGGAAGTGACGTCATACGGGACAGCGCTCCCTGGTGGATGCAAGAGTTACCTCCCCCGGCAAAACCTGACCGGATTTACTCCCTCTATACTACTTACCTCACATGTGAACATTCCACTCCCTTGACAGCTCTTGTGTATACGCAGTGATCACTACATTCACGTCGTTTAAACTAACCATTGTATGAGACCAGGTATTCTTTTTCCTAGCGCCCACTAGACTTTATTCTTCGCTAATCTGCTTGAGGAGTTTAGCCCCATAAGAACACTGATGTGAGGAAATGAGCCTCAACATCAGAGACGGAACGGTATATTCGGCCTTATAGGCCTAAAGCAACTGCAAGCGACATTTCTGATACAACGGGAAAATATCCCGATGTTCTCATTACCGAAAATTGTGCCAAGCATACCACGGCAGAAAGTTAACAAGACGAGAGATCCTGAAGGATCTTGGCGCCCACCATTGTCCGATAATTGTAAGCTAATGACTAGAGGATCTTTTTGTCCATTGTTACTAAGTACAAACGATTGATTTGTAATTTTGTTTACAGAATTTCGAATCTGAGCGAAAAGGATCGGAAAAGGTCACTGAAAAACACCAAGATATAATCTAAGTTCAGGAGTTTCAAGATTTCTAGAAACTCTACTTATGTCGGTTGTTATAATACAAGAGAAATGAGCAAAGTTAGTCTGAAAGTGAATGTACATGTACGGAGGATTCTTCGCCTTTGTTTCGTAGTATTTTTTTTATTTACTTTTTTGCACGTGTCATCATTGGGTACTGGAAGCGAAGACCAATCTCTTTGACACTTTGGCATGAGCTATGAAACATACTTAAGATTTTATAATTAAGAACGAGTGCTAATTCTGTTCTGTTTATACGGCTATTTTGAGATATCTCTTTTAAGATATCATGCCTTGAAATAGTAAGATGGTACACTACTTAATACTGAAGGGATCCGGTCTGCGCAGTAATGTTGAAACTTCGAAAGTGCCTGAATCCTGATTATCTCCCTTAAAAAAAAGGCATCTTGCATATCGAGACCCTAAGGGGAATCTGTGTACCAAAATTGAGAAAGATCCATGCATTAGTTCCTGAAAAATGACGATAAAGTTTCATGGGGAAATCCAAGATGGCTGCCTGATGGCTATACTGGATTTTCAAATCGTACCAGGAAAGGTATCTTGCACAACTAGATCCCAAGGGGAACCTGTGTACCAAATTTGAGAAAGATCCATGCAGTAGTTCCTGAGAAATTGCGATAAGGTTTCATGGGAAAATCCAATATGGCTGCCTGGTGGCCATATTGGTTTTTCGAATCGGACCGAAAAAGGTATCTTGCACAACTAGAGCCCAAGGGGAACCTGTGTACCACATTTTAGAAAGATCCATGCAGTAGTTCCTGAGAAATCACGATAACAAGGTTTCATGGAGAAATTCAAGATGGCTGCCTTGTGGCCACAATGGATTTTCGATTCGGACCGAAAAAGGTATCTTGCAAAACTAGACCCCAAGGGGAACTTGTGTACCACATTTTAGAAAGATCCATGCAGTAGTTCCTGATAAATCACGATAACAAGGCTTCATGGGGAAATTCAAGATGGCTGCCTGGTGGCCATATTGGATTTTCGAATCGGACCAAAAAAGGTATCTTGCACAACTAGACCCCAAGGGGAACCTGTACACCAAATTTGAGAAAGATCCATGCAGTAGTTCCTGAGAAATCGCGATAACAAGGTTTCACGGGGAAATCCAAGATGGCCGCCTTGTGGCCATATTACATTTTCGAATCGGACCAGAAAAGGTATCTTGCACAACTAGACCCCAAGGGGAACCTGTGTACCGAATTTGGAAAAGATCCATGCAGTAGTTCCTGAGAAATCGCGATAACAAGGTTTCATGGGAAAATCCAAGATGGCCGCCTTGTGGCCATATTGGTTTTTCGAATCGGACCGAAAAAGGTATCTTGCACAACTAGACCCCAAGGGGAACCTGTGTACCACATTTTAGAAAGATCCATACAGTAGTTCCTGAGAAATCACGATAACAAGGTTTCATGGAGAAATTCAAGATGGCTGCCTTGTGGCCACAATGAATTTTCGAATCGGACCAAAAAAAGGTATCTTGCAAAACTAGACCCCAAGGGGAACTTGTGTACCACATTTTAGAAAGATCCATGCAGTAGTTCCTGAGAAATCCCGATAACAAGGCTTCATGGGGAAATCCAAGATGGCTGCCTGGTGGCCATATTGCACAACTAGACCCCAAGGGGAACCTGTACACCAAATTTGAGAAAGATCCATGCAGTAGTTCCGGAGAAATCGCGATAACAAGGTTTTACGGGGAAATCCAAGATGGCCGCCTTGTGGCCATATTGGATTTTCGAATCGGACCAGAAAAGGTATCTTGCACAACTAGACCCCAAGGGGAACCTGTGTACCGAATTTGGGAAAGATCCATGTAGTAGTTCCTGAGAAATCACGATAACAAGGTTTCATGGGGGAATCCAAGATGGCCGCCTTGTGGCCATATTGGATTTTCGAATCGGACCAAAACA
The DNA here is from genome assembly GCA_036873755.1 of Hanleya hanleyi. Taxonomy (NCBI): domain Eukaryota; kingdom Metazoa; phylum Mollusca; class Polyplacophora; order Lepidopleurida; family Hanleyidae; genus Hanleya; species Hanleya hanleyi. The sequence goes on along the minus strand of JAVTVY010017398.1, from coordinate 52,053 downwards.
GGTTTCTTGCATAACTAGACCCCAAGGGAAACCTGTGTACCAAATTTGAGAAAGATCCATGCAGTAGTTCCTGAGATATCGCGATAACAAGGTTTCATGGGGAAATCCAAGATGGCTGCCTGGTGGCCATATTGGATTTTCGAATCGGACCAAAAAAGGTATCTTGCACAACTAGACCCCAAGGGGAACTTGTGTACCAAATTTGAGAAAGATCTATGCAGTAGTTCCTGAGAAATCGCGATAACAAGGTTTCATGGGGAAATCCAAGATGGCTGCCTGGTGGCTATATTAGATTTTCGAATCGGACCAAAAAAGGTTTCTTGCACAACTAGACCCCAAGGGGGACCTCTGTACCAAATTTGAGAAAGATCCATGCAGTAGTTTCCGAGAAATCGCGATAACAAGGTTTCATGGGGAAATCCAAGATGGCTGCCTGGTGGCCATATTGGATTTTCGAATCGGACCAAAAAAGGTTTCTTGCACAACTAGACCCCAAGGGGAACCTGTGTACCAAATTTGAGAAAGATCCATGCAGCAGTTCCTGAGAAATCGCGATAACAAGAAATTGTTTACGGACGGGGGCGACGGACGGACGGACGACAGACGGACGACGGACGGACGACGGACCACGGACAAAAAGCGATTTGAACAGCCCACCATCTGGTGATGGTGGGCTAAAAACATCGACCAAATTGAAAGTGTACCCGCAGACAAATAGAATTAGAGAAATAAAATCGTCATGACAGCTTTTATCCAGAGAATGGCACTTTAATTCGCATGGTTTGTACTGATATGGCGAATGTGATAGCACCCTACGCTACAAGAGTTCCAATGCACGTAAATTGCGCATCAAGGCTCAGCAAAATAAGTAAACATTGTAGTTTCACAAACTGACGGGAAATTGCACTCAGAATCAAGCAAGTTGACCAGGAATGATTTTATATGTCGAAATCTGGCAATTTTCTCGACGCAGTACATGTCAGTTAGCAACAGCCGGGTTCCAAGTGGTAACTGACCAGTACTGCACAGTAACAGGTTGGTTAATACTGTTCAGTTACAATGCAGTACTGTTCAGTCCTGTTCTTTGTGGTACATATATATTATCATGACACTGTGTTGTTCCCGCACTTTGTATCAGCTCGAGTTCTCGGAGTCTGATCGCCGTATCGACCGAGACCGCAGGTCGAGGTCGATGCGGCGATCAGACTTCGAGAACGAGAGCTGATACAAAGTGCGGGAACAACACAGTGTCATGATCATATATTTATCATATACCGAACTCTTAGGATGTTTTTATTCACCTAATAGGGCTTTTGAATTTCGAACTATGTGTTATGACGCGCATTGATTGTGTACGTGACGTGGTAAGGCTCATTTGACCTAATTGAATAAATCCGCGCACGAGGCACTGGGCCAAAAATAAACTCGCGCGATGGAACAAACTACGTCAGGATAAACAAAAAGAGAAAGAGAGAAGAAAGACAGAGTCAGGTTGGAAGATTACCTCCCGTAATATTTGACATCGAGGAATGCAGAAATGGTGAACTTGAAACGTACATATATACTAAACTGTCATTCGAACTGCGAAACACGATGAATCGATGCAGGCGTACGGAAATTCTCCAACTGAGAAATTCAAACAATGATTCAAACAAACAACGCGGTTCCGACAGTGTCACAGACGATTCTTAATTCCGGAATTACATTTTACAGTCAGTTGGTCAGTGTTAAAGGTACGTGTATAGATCGACGCATGCCCGATGGCTAAGAGGCAGTTGTTGAAATTCACGGCAAGGAAAGTTCATCAGTGGTTTGGCGAGACGAAACTTTATGGAGAAACGAAATGGGTGGGATTTACGGTTTGCCCAGAAAACTTACTGTGCCGTGTTCACGCTGCCAGCTGCATAATGTTCATACGACCGTATTACATCTAAATCGGATCAAAAAAATAAATAAAAAATACTAGGCCTACCAGAATTCGATCATGATTGGATTTTACAGTTTCTCTTGGATTTATCGAATCAAACATAATTTTTCAAATGAGTTTTGATTTGAATAAGAAAACACGTGATTGAATTGCTGTCTATTTTATAACTGTGGATCAACTGTCTGCCCCTGGAATTCAGATGTTTTCTATAAAGCAGTAGTCAAGCAGAGCTTGCAGGGGCAATTGCACTGATAATCCATGGCCAGACGGGGAGCGTGCAGTCCCCATCAAGGTGGCCTGAAAATGGAGATTTGCTGCATCGGTTATCACTTCACCGAAGACGAACGCGGGGGGGGGGGGGGGGGGGAGGAATATCGGCGTGTTTATTTTCAACGTTAAGAGACTTACAACATATAGATGTAGTTCGATTTAAGAAATATTCTCATCTCAGAAACTCCCTCTATCGGGTTGAGGTGACGAAGCTCTGCCGATTCAATTTGGAAAAGTTGAATTGATATCACAGTTGTTAACTAAAATATATTATACAACATCTCGGACATGAAACTTACCAATGTCCTTCTTCTGGAATCATACTTCTGTGTCGAAGGAACATGCATGCCGATTCTGCTTCTTGATTTCCCTAGTTCTCTATCATATCTTGAGATGGAAAAAAGTGTCATTATCTTAAATATCTATACCAAATCGTTATTTAATTTGATCCAGGGAGTAAACATCTTCACAAGTCCAGGTAAATCCTAAATTCTCGAAGAGGGTTTACCTGCACATTTTTGGTGATTCGAATGAGTTCTTGAGTCGTTGCCTCTATTATACAATCGCGTACATTTCAATCCCCGCGCCTGTTTTGAATTAACATGTCGATATCCCAAGCCTGCGGCTTTTGCTTTGACTTCCGATGTCGATTCCAGCCTGAAATCATAGCAGTTTGGCCCGCGATAAAATTCAACCTGTTACATCTCATACCTCACAGTGGATTGGCGTAATTAGCTAGGTTAGCGCGCTCCCTGATTGGTTTGGTTTAGAGGAAACCCTTGCTCTATTTATTTCCAAAACTGGTATGGGTAACTAACCAAGCCAGTGTATCGATCCTAACAGATCGATCGATACACTGGCTAGCGAGGATGGGGAGTAAGCGGATAAAAGTGGGGTGCAAAATGTGTCGTATTTTATGCTTACCATGTCCACCACCACAATATGGTTTCTTTTCTGTTACAGATTTATTTAATTTCTTGATGATAAAAACATGAATGATGAATTCATCTATAGATATCAATATTCATCAAGCTTGCTTATTTGAGTTTCTAAATTCTGAAGATTTTCCATGCGATCAATGGCAATAAAGATGAAGGTATGAACTGAATATTACATAAAAACCTAGATCCTTGTAGAGAGAGAGAAAGAGAGAGAATTAAGCTTTAACCTCGCGTTCAGCAATATTTCAGCTATATAACGACGATCAAACAAAATCATAAGTATTCCAGTAAAAAACAAGTTAATAACCTAGCAATCCAGAAGTGAACATTAAAATTCATACAACAAACCGATTTCTCTCAATTAACCTAAAACACAATCTTCTTTTACCCGATTAAAAATATCTTCAAAAGTAGCTGCTCGATAAAAAAAAATCTCTTGCAATTTTCAGATCTATCGAGTCGATCATAATAGGTTTCACTGTGAGATTTTTGTGGCATGGAATACACCTTGGAGTTGATTATTTTTTTAGTAAATGTTCGTGAGTTAATCGTGTATAACCGATTCTACATCGCTGGATCATGGTTGATCAAAACGTTTCTGGCTGCTCAGATGAGTATAGCCTACAGTTTGTTTTTTTTGGACCCATGAAGTTTGTTATTTTCCACAGCATCCCATAAAGATTGAAACACCTTTCTCACATAAGCACAGATAGTGGGTCTGAGATCGCTATACGGGATACCAACAGTTTTAGTTTTGGAACTAAAGCTAGTAGCATATGCTACTCTCTCACCATCTTCAGAACCAGCTGTATAAATAGCCTGACGTGATCTGTATTTTTCTCTCAGTAGACCAAATTCTTGTGTATACCCGAGCTGGCTCGTGTCTGCTTTTCTATATTTCGTCAGTGTAATATCTACCTCTGGTGTGGCTAACTGCCATGGTAGAATGGCAGCAGCTACAATGTGTGGTTTCACACGAATTCCAAGAGGTGGGATAATGGAGGGTTTCCTTAAATACAAATCTACGTATTGATGCTTAAAAACACAGTTATATGCAGGATTTGAGCGATTAGATTGCAATTATGTGATTTATTGCAGTGATAGTCCAGTTCGTCGAAGTTCTAAAGGAAATTTATCTGTTTGGATATATAACCTTTCTTTAAGTGACGTTCTGAACGCTCCGAGGCAAAAATCTTACAAATCGAACACTATTCTTAAGAATTCGAGTTCTACTTTGATCTCAGTTTCATTTAACCCTATCTGGTCTGGGCGATTTGGGGTGTACCGCAGCTATCGCTAAGGCTAGAGGGTGGAAGCTTACCACACTACATCTTTGGGTCAAACTCTACAAGAAAATGTAAAAAAAATCCAAGATGGCCGCCATGATGACGTCACTGTGACGTCATTTTCAAAAAGAGCATTTTTGGACGATTTTTTCGGTAAAAATCTTCGAATTTTTTATTTATTTTTTTTTCTTCGCAAAAACTGCATGATAAATCAGTAAATAATCATCTGATACGAAATAAAATAAGTTTCACCCACTTTTTCGTATAGAAAAGCAAAATTTTTGAAGAAATATGACGAAAACATCACTTTTTCCGGTACCCCACATAGCCTCCATTTTGAATTTACCCATGGTTCTTTGCTCGGGAGGGTATGCCAAAAGGCTCAAAATGACCCCAATATGATTACCTATAACGTCACGGCGTTTCAGCTCTCCATTAGCGTTCCGGAGATATCTTAGAAAGTTTGGCAGGTGGGCATTTTGTTCCCCCCTCCCCCAGGCCTGGTAGGATTAATGGGGGAAGGGAGGGAGGGGGAACAAATCAGAGGGTGTTTTTTGGCGATACTAAGACATATGGTTTCAGTGAAATGTATAGAATCGCGTTGAATCAACATGCTGAATTTTTACGTAATTTTTGAAGAAATATGGCGAAAACATCACTTTTCTGGTACCCCAACATGGCCGCCATTTTGAATTCACCCATGATCCTCTACTCGGGGAAATAGACTCAAAAATGACCCCCATATGATATTCGAAAAAGTCGCGGAGTTTCAGCTCTCAATTTTTTGTCGTTCCGGAGATAGAAGCAAAAAAACAACAACAGGGAATGCCCCTGATTGAAATGATTAGACATGTTATGAAGGTTTTTAGAAATCCCGTATTTCCAATTAGTATCATAGGCTAAGAAAAAAAGCAGAAACCACATGTTCATTATTGATGAAAGCATACTTCTATGGAAACCAGCTTGAATATCAATAAGTTTCTTTTCAGTTTCTAGGTACCAAACAAGGCGATCATTCATCATGCGTTCCATTGTTTTACAAACACAGCTAGTCAGTGGAATCGGACGTAAATTTCCACGGTATGTATGGTTAGGGACATGAAGGTTTTGAGACTGGTATAAGAATGGCATTATGCCACGACGGTTAAATATGAGTAGCAAAGTTTCTAGAGAACATTCTGGTAAATGTTTCAAAAGTCGATAATGAATATTATCAGGGGCAGAAGCAGAATCGTTATCTTTCTCGAAAGAAGAAAATAAAGCATTATAGCTTTCACGGTTATTGGAGGAAATTTAATTTCGTTTTTCTCTTCTGTTTATCTGAGTGTTTGGCAATTGTTTCGCCTAGTTTATTTGCAATTTCTGCTCGGTTATCTCCTGATTTCCATCTTTCATATGATTAACACTGGACTTGGAGCTTTTACCTTTAATTATTTGGATCATATTCCAAACTTTTGTTATATGAGTATGTGTATTGATCTTAGAAACATACTTTTCTAAGAATCGCGTGTTTTCTGGGTCATCGCTCTACGAGATTTAGCTCTAGTAAATCTTTCAAATTTTCAGAATTAGGATGTCGACGGAAACACCGTTCAGCTTTCTTTCTACATTTCCTTGCTTCTTCACAGTCATCGTTAAACCATAGTTTTCTAATATGTGCGACTCCTGAGCATGTGGGTATGGTTTGGCTAGCAATTTCAATCAGTATATCATTAAGAAAAACACAATTGAGCGTAGCGAGCGTAGCTTGCATGATCTATGGCGATACATTTCTTAACTTGTGTCTAATTCCGCTTAACCCGGGACTAGGGGCCGCATGAATCCACGTACTTCAAGATCCTCATGGTGTTCACGTGAACAGACACAACCCTGGCATGACTGGGGTGTTCATATGACCAGTCACAATCAAAGGGTGACCGAGATACATCATTCACTAGATGACGATTTTACAACGAATGTCATATGAATTAAGAATACTGATCAGTGATACGGATTTGATATTTTTGGAACATAATGATACCTTTCTGGCATCATTGAAACTGTTGACCGCTTCTCTCTTGCGGGGAAATAGCCTAATTTTATACTATGATTGTCTTTGTGAATTTGGTGCTAATGTTGTTATATGAAATATAGAATAGGTCTCTGGTTTATGGATGCGGATATTCTTTAATTGGATTGGAGCGATATGAAAGAGGTGGGAAAAATTCACGACGTCTGGTGAATTAAAAGCAACCGTATGACTCCACAGGCAAGTATTCATCGACACCTAACATTCAGACCCGAGAGTACGGTGGATTTTCGGACGTAGCCTTAGTATCTCAGCTGCGAGTTTATTGCTGATGTTCATGTGGAGACTATGAAGTATCCACACGGCCCCTAGCACCGGCTTAAATTAGATACGCTAGCTTTAATGGATGACAGCTGAATTATGAATGACGGACCAGACGCTTGTAATTTAAACCCGTGTACGCCTGGATTCTGCTGGTGGACAAGTTGTCCCCGGGACCGAGCCTCTGCACAGCCTACATTCATCATGAACGCAACAAAAGAAGAAAAACAAGACAGATCCGAGAAACCTTAGTGCAGGTTCCTCGGTCGATTCTCTGATACTTCGAAATGCACTAAGATTTTTTTTCACTCCAACCGACAGATATATTTCTGACAGCAAAGCAAGGTCACGACATCTAACCTTGTAATATTGCGCTTGATGATTGTTTAGCACCGAAATTTGTATGTAACAATTTTAAGATTTCTAAGTGTGGACACCGTGGATGTCTCACGTGTCCACTCTTTAATATTTCAGCTTCATTTAGTTCCGCGTTTATCTGATAATTCATATTCTATAAATTTGCATCTTGATCTTAGTTATTCTACCTCAAACTGTATTTATTTAGTTTCCTGTAAGAAGAGTGGTCAACAGTATTTTGGCAAGACCACCCAAAGACTCCATCTTAGGGCGATTGGTCGCAGAAAATGCGTTCGGAAAAAGCAACCGGTTATAGGTAAGCACTTTTCTGGACCCGATCATGGCTAGAACAACTTTAGTATTTAGAAAATAGACGTCGCCCACCCAACTACCAAGGATCCCCCTTTAGATTTCAGAGAAAACTCCGAGAGCGAGAACTATTCTGGATGCTAGAATTTGAGTCAGTGTTTCCGTATGGTATGATGTCAGTGGGTTCGGCAATGCTACAAACCGCCGCTCAAATATATCCAATATTACCCGGCTATTTAAACCCCACCGAAGGAGACATTGCAGCCATGGATGGAGAAAGTTCAAGAGAGCGTTGACTCACGATCATATCTCTTTAAATTACTTAGTTGGTTTAACTAATACGCCCAATAGTGTACATAAGAATGCTCCTGAAGAAGGGACATAAATATAGAGAGCGGAGAAGAATAAATCTGAAGATCGACCAGAAGATAGTCCTGTCTGTATTGGAACGGTACGTTACTGATTGATCTAAGCGAAAAAAAGTTGAACCTACATTACTCGTTGATTGGCTGGACCTCCCCAAGAGCTTGGTCGTTAATCAGTCCGTCATATTGACAGAAGAACCCTTCCCAAGCAAAACAAGTCCTGCGAAACCTCGATTCGCAAGAAGTTCTAGCAAATCTTCAGATTGAATTCGTCATAGTCTCAGAAGAGAAAGCCCCAGATTATATAATATCCATATGTAAGTATTACTATTACCAGGCGCTGGTATAATCAAATACGTCTACTTACTCCCAAACTGCATTTACTCTTGAAGATTTATTTAACAACCACAACACGTTTTTCAAGGAAAGAGGTATTTGTCTTCCAATCAATCATAAAGACCCACCGAAGGTATACTGGACTCCCAAAATGCATAAATCACGATACAAAGCTGGATTCATAGCTGATTCTAGAAGCTGCACCGCCAAGATTCTTTCAAACTGTTTACGAATTACAAGCGTCTAGTCCGTCATCCATAATTCAGCCGTCGTCCATTAGAGAATATCCGCGTCCATAATCCAAAGACCTATTCCATATTCCATATAACAGTATTAGCACCAAATTCAAAAAGACAATCATAGTATACATAAACATAGGCTTGTTTTCAGTAGGTAAAAACATTTTAAGAAAGGTATTGCGGTATTTCTAAAAACTTTGGCGTTGAATGTATGCGGTTATTGAAAAATTTAAAATGTCTCAAGGGGAGAACTTGATGCTAAAGGTCTCGTGCCATACAGACATATATCCATATGGGATTTCTCGACTCTCTATACTACAATCTCTCATCAGGACCTTATTGAACGTCTAAGTTCATTAATAGTATCTATGTTCAAGAAAACTGATCGCAGATATATTAATCTCGGAAGCCATAAAGCATTCTTTAGCTCTACTACATACAAGAGATATCATTCATGGGATGTTTCTTTGTTATAGTTGCTTGAATTTCTCATTAAAAACATCTGTGTGAAATTTGGCAATACAATTTATCAACAGCATATAGGTATTCCAATGGGTACTAATTGTGCATCCCTGTTGGCTGACCAATATCTGTTCCCTTATGAATATGACTATATGCAGGCGCTTTCAAAAACCGACTAATTCAAAACCCGTTCCTTCTCATTCTCCAAAGGCTATATAGACGATCTTCTCGCTGTGGATACTCACTATGTAAATGACGCATTGAAGGATATATATTCACCTTCACTCGATTTGAAGGAAACTACAGATAGCCTACCGACACATCATATTTAGATCTATATCTCTATAAAAATGCAGCGGGCCTCTCTCGTCGACTTTATGACAAAAGAGATGAATACAATTTCAACATCGTAAACTATCCCTCTCTGGACAGTAATATTCCAGTGGGTCCTGCATATAGCGTATACATGTCTCGCCTAGTAGCATTCGCTAGATCCTGTGTTAAATGTGACGATTTTAATCAACGTCACAAAACATTATTGTATAAACTTATAGAACAGGGCTATACCATCAAGCGCCTCCACTCGAAGTTTCTCAGATTTGTCGCTACATACCGCATGCTGATAGCAAAATACGAGCGTAGCGTGCAAGATCTATGGCGTTACGTTTCGTAACTTGTGTCTAATTCCGCTTAACCCGGGGCTAGAGACCGTATGATCCCATGTACTTTAAGAATCTCATGGTGCTCATATGAACAGTCAAAATCAAAGTGTGACTGAGATACATCATTCTCTAGATGACTTTACAAGGTCATATCATAAGGATTACGAATACTGATCAGCGATACGGATTTGATATTTTTGGAACATCATGACGTCTTGTCGGCATCATTGGAAACTTTTGACCGCTTCTCTCTCGCAGGAAATTAGCCTAAGTTTATGTAACACAATGCTATCCTGTGGATAACAACTTCTTTATTGCTGTGGAGCTAATCCATAGAATAGCATTGTGTTATAAACTTCTAAATGCCTATCAAAGAAATTATGTTTATGTATACTAGGATTGTCTTTGTGAATTTGATGCTAATGCTTTTATATGGAACATGGATGGGTCTTTGGGTTATGGACGCGGATATAGTTTAATGGACGAGGTCTTTATTATGAATGATGGACCAGAGGCTTGTAATACAAATATTTTGCTCTGCTAATTGATTTTGGACAACCTCCATCACCGATGTCATCTTGTTCATACAATACACACATAATTTGTAACAAGTACCTGTATTACAATATAGGCTGATATATTGTCAAAAAAACTGCATGATCTTTGCGACGGAGATTTTCTAATGCCAGGTGGAATTTTATAGGAATATGTCGTAACAATGAGAAATTTGCTGAGTATCCACTGACAAACAAAAACAACAAAGAGGTATTAAACCGTCAATAAATCTGGTGTCAGTTGGTTGTACACAGTAGTGGAACATGTGATATATGTCCTGCCAACCATGTCAAACGTAATTCCCAAATAGAATTGAACTAGAGCGTATTCAGTGGCATAAATATACCTTCATGGCGCTGTCGTCACGTCTTACCAACTATCACCAGAGAAGTTTCCTCTTGCAATCTCGGTCTATCTATCAATCACTGTTCAGACTGTTTTAAAAACCAAGCAATTTTGTACAATGCTCATATAGTCCAAGTTATCGAGTTACTTAAGCCATTGGTATTATATACAATTCCTTTCGCAAATTGTTGTCCGGGATTTAACCAAAAGAAGCTCAGAGAACTGATTCCGATATAATTACTTCCTCCGTACATCAGCATGCTGTCCGAGTTCAGCCCAATGTCATCTCGGTTTTATATATCATATCTTACCGTCTTGTCATAATTGCCTAAGGTATGGAATCCGTGAGACACCGCATGATATCCCATTAATCTGCAACAGCATTGCTTGGATTTTTTTCGAAATCCTGAAGAATTAGAAGACGAACATCAGTAGAGTAAAAATACTTGTTTTCTATCTGGACTCCTGTGGTGTGCCCCAGATCGGGAAGACTTACTGCATGTGGTTCAATATCGATCGACAACATCGCTCAGTCTATGTCTCTGATGTAGCAACTAGGAATCAAGGTGTCTAAGATAATCTTCCTACGAGACCGGTTCAAGTAGCTTTTCGAGGGATTCGGTGTCAAATAGGGAATAACGCGGCAAATAAAATGGGCACGTATATGTGATCCGAGGCTAAATTCCCAAAGAACAAGTTATCGGTCCAGGAAGTGTATTAAGTGGATAAGTGGAATGGCATGTTGCATGTAGCTTACATTTGATGGTGTTGGGTGTTTGGTGTTTTTAGCAGTATTCCTAAAGCTCAACACGCACAGCGATCATTTTGTTGTATTAGAACAAAAACAGTGTTCCGAGCTGTTTCTGTCTGCTGTCTGCCCAAAACAGAAAACATCTGTTCGGAATAAATGTTCGTTGCACTAGAACGAGTTTTTGTCGTCTGTTTGCGGTGACTGCGAACATTTCTCGGAACAATCAAGTATTAACCAATCAACTGGCGAGCCGCGCCCATGTGACAAAGGATCGAACCCGAGGCTACATCTACTTGTGGCGCTGGCGGTTTGTTTCGAGATGAAATGTTCGCTTTGTTCGCACAGGAAAAAACAGGCAAAAACACGAAACAGTGTTTTGTACTCATACAGTAAAATTTTTGCTGTGTGCTTTGGGTTTGAAAAATCCAAAGCTGCAAAGAGAATGTACAGCGTATTTTATGTCAGGTCCATGGCGTTTTATTTTGCAGTTTTGCAAGTCAATGCCACTTGTTCTCTAGTAAATTCTCTTGGCTTACGTGATCTCTCTGCCATTTGGTAAAGTAGGATCAAAATATAATCACAAAAATAAGTTTTAGATAATTCGGACTTGAAATGTGTAAACTATGTCCATTTCTAACAAACCTGCGGGCTTGCAGAACAGTAAGTGGTTTATTATCACATATGGAACCCAATGTAGTTGTGACATAATATATGGCAATTATTCTTTCTGCATGCCCTTCGTCAGTATATAGCCGTGGACGTATTCCACCGGATAACAGTGCAGGTATCTTCAGCATGTCCTGGCCAATCCAAAACCAGGTCAATGACCACACGATTAAGAGCTTAATCTGAATCGCCCTGAAAGATAATTTAACTGTATTTTAATTGTACCATAGTTCATTATATCTACGATGAGGATACGATAATATAATGCATGGTTTGGCACAATACTAACAAACGCCATTAGTTGCAGCAATCAGAATTAAGCATTTCGCTTCTCCACTTATGATCAGCCATTATCTGTGCACTTAAAAAATGTGTCATAACAGACAACAAACGACGTACCTTATCTCAGAGATAGTTGTATCACTGTGCCTAAGTAATGAGCTCAAAATACTAATTTGAGTGAACATCTTGAACACATTCCAGGTAGATCCCACCCGCCTAGAGCTTATATAATTTTGTAAAAGAGAATGACCGATCGAATGTGGTGAGAGCACTGCGATACAGATTTAACGATTGATCTCGATCCTTAATGACATTTCCCAAGCAACAGTCCCATACGTGGTAGAGCAGAGCCAATTTGCTTGACAACTGGCATGGAAACGAACAAAATCCATCGTGACGTCAAATGTATCTTTTGTAGTGGCTAAGGACTTTTTGAACTGTCAGTATAATTCCACAGAGCTTACTAGAGCTTGCGGGATTATATCGAATCAAATATCAGAGCAGTACAATATATATTGAATAAGATCGAACAACCTATCAAAATCATCCGAGCTAGACTGTGTGAATGGGATGCAACCTGTTACATCTCTCCCACACAATCTGGTAATCATTCGCCTGTCGCCAGAGAGTGTGATTAAGTGTTGCAAACAGATCGAAATGACGCCGAGGCCATTTCACCCACGTATAGTTGCCATACCACAAGTAGCATGCTATTTTCAGTTCATCACCGGTACGTCGTTTGGGGAAGTTCGGCACCAGATATGAAATTTCGTGTATGGAAAATAGGTTTACCATAGTTCTAACGCTGCTAAAAACGGAATCTGATGCACGGTAAATGATGCAAAACTCATTGGTGAAATCATCGGCTGTATATTCAAATATATTGTGTAACACAGGTGTTGCCGATTTACCGTCATGTGTGTACATTACATACAAGCTTTCAAACACCTTTCCGTATCCATACCTTCCTTTCGGTATAATACGCGTCATACGAAACCCGAATGTTATTGATAAAACTGGTTCGTGTGTGCACAAAAAAATCAAATGATGGCATTCATTCAATGTTCTAGTCCTAGATTCGCAGCTTACAGATGGGTCAAAAATAATATATTCGTCTCACACAAGTTTGAACGCGAATGGTAAACGCGCATTGAATACCCAGTCAGATCTTATCGTTATCAGCCATGACTAGTTTATCAGAGCCTATCTTTCTTGGGCATTCTCTCAATGGCACCATACTAACTTGAAAGGGACGGTTTAATGGTCTAACATTCGCGAACATGCACAGTGATATAGTGAATAAAATTCACCATGAGTAAATGTAACTTATCGATTTATATCAAACGGTATCTGGTGAGAGCGGCGATGACGATTACAATATATTGTATTCTTTAGCACATCAAATTGAAGGTCATTCCACACATGTTAGACTCAATAATCGATTGCCATTAGCGATAAATGTTATGCTGTCGCGTAGTGGACAGACAGGTAAATGCACCGTCACTCAGCACAGCCGACTCGAGCTAACGTAACCATTCTGAGAGAATAAATTGTTAACTTGAAATGGCTATTGAACAGATATGATCACCGTTTACAACCGCTTTCTGCATGCATAGTGTTCACCATAATATATGGTGCAAAGTAACTTCCCAACATGAAAAGATGAAAGCATTTCTGGCGAATTACGGATTGATTTTGTGAACATTGTTCAGATAATAAGCGAGTTTTCAAAGGATTATCTATTATTATGAGTTTACCTGCATCCACATTCTATTATTTATTCATGTGCCCTATCACTGATTTACGAAATCCAAAAAAAGTCAATGCGAATTGATCACATATATATCTTGATAAAGCTGTGCATCTGCGGACTGGCAGAGCTTTCGACAACAATACTACGGCGTTTCATGCCTTCAAGTGACGTCCAACAAGGAAACTTAACAACAACCAATGTATCCGCAGACAGTCTCCATATTCGAAACGATACAGGCGCTGAGGAAGTAATTCAACATTGCCGGGTGGGGTGCCAAAATGGGGATTAGGCCGGTCCCTCGAGACGGGGGATCGGGGGGGAAATTTAAAAAAAAATCATTTTACGTACTTCGGCGCATTTTCAGAGAAGATTTTATGACGAAAATGTTCACAATTTCCGCCGAGGCAATAACGAAATCTTCCTCAAATATTGATGTTCAGTTGAATCCATCTCCTCGTCAGTTTAAGTCAAAGTCAACTTTTAACACCTCTGCAAGAATATAACACTTAATCGCTGCGTAAGCTATTGCATCAATGCCAAGCACTGAAGTCGTGGGTCACAAACTCGGAAACGCGGTATTTATCGAAAAGGAGAGGCGGATATCATACGAAATTGATAATTTATGAAGATTGTGCAGGATTTAACACAAACTTAGACAGGCCTGGAACAAACACTGAGAAGAAGCTGCCACTTGAAACTGCAATTTAAAACTTTAGAAACGATGAATTTGGACCCGTGAAGGAAGAAAGAGCGGATTCGGAGGTACTCCCGCGTAAAATTGTGAGATTTCAAATGCTTCTCTACTAATTTTCAACTCATTTCAAGACACTTCATTTCCAATTATTGGGAGCGCCAAAGTGGTACTTGCCCCCCCCCCCCTTTCATATTGGGGCCGCATCCTCCGCTGTCCCCTCCCCTTGAGTTGACCATATTTTGCATAGATCTGTAACAGGATATATAAGTTGGAATTCTAATGGAATTTTGCTAACATAAGATTAAGAAACTGTATATATACACGAATTATCCTCGGAATGCTTCTCTTTACTCTAATCCAATGAATTCACGTGTCTTGCTTCAGAGTTTCACTTGATACGTGGTCGTGACATTTGGTGTACTCACAAAAGTTCACCGTGTAGAGTACATTGAATGAGATTGACTCCTGTCTTTGTTGTCGAAAGCATTGCATTTGGGATGAGTTCTATGAACATTCATATCTCAGCTTGAAATTATACAAGTCGAACACTAATTGGCTCTGCGGTTAAAAAACATGAGCAGTGTGACTAACGTCACAGGACCTACGAAGTAGAGTAGGCATTAGGACTCGATCGCATTTTCATTGAGATATGATGTGACCCTCCCCTACGGTACTTTTCATCATAATATGGTACATGTACAACCTTCCATAACAGCCATAGGTTCTCTTTATAACATGCCTTTTGTGAGATTGAGCAAGATTATATTCTGGGTATTTATATATTTACATCGATGTGTTCGTGCCACAAAAAATGAAAGTATATTGGTGAATGTTCTGGTCATTTAGTGATCCGGCCCTGGTACATCAAGCAGTTGAATAGACTCGGAGTTAAACACATTAATACTGGGTTTCACCAGCCTCCGTCTATAAATAGTTCGCTCAGCTGTATTGAGGTCGCTGTCCTCAGATCTTGCGGTTGAATCCAACAGCGAGAGAGCACCAGGCATGCCAGGGCTGTTCCCAAATTCCATGGTGTCATGTTTCCCTCGCTTAAATGATCGGACTTTTCTCCGTATGATCTATAACAATATACTGAAGTGTTAATTATAAATCTAATTTTAATCAGAATTATTTCAGATCAGAACTAGCTGGTAACAATGCCCTAATGCTCGTTCATGCCAAAAATCAAGGTTATAATGTCAACGGTTCTCCTTATTTTGCCGACGAAAGGATTCGGATGGACTGACTGACTCACTCATTACCGGACAATTTGCGATCTGTAGCCTACTTCGTAGGAATATTTCCCTTCCGCAAATCAGAAAAAAATCAGGATTTTACTTCGGCAATTCGACTTCACAAATATTGCTGATTGATTAATAACTCAAAATCAATTCGCATCTCCTGATCAACATATATCTCCGTAGATTCCAACAGCATCGTTCTATTTTCTAGCTGGAGAACGTGTTCCGACAAACCGTACGTTTCATATTAATTACATGTATGGCATAGTTTAACTCACCCCAGCATCAAGATTGATGTTGATCGGTTTATTCTTTCTCTCTATACCTGTGCCAAATATTGGCGATATTTTGCCAAATTAAAGCCCCTTGTGTTCGTGTTATCAAATACAGCTAAATTCCAATATTTTAGTAGGAGAATATCAGACGCATTTTTGAACGGCCAATGCACCTGCCGACGGTTACAACCAAGGTGTATATTTTGCGGCGAGAGGTGGACCGCGAAACGTCTATTTTCAGTGACTGTGTCACTGTAGAATAGGCTGGTCCCATTGATGATGCACGGTACAAGACCCACTGTATTTGAGGATTTGATGACGTAATAATGCTGTACCGTCGCAAAGTGGGTTTTAGAGACGATTTTGCGATGGAAAAATCAGCATCAACGTCATCCTGAAATTCGATACAATTAGTCTCATTCTTATGGTTTCTCCCCTCCAATGTAACGTGTCAAGCAAAACAATCAAGATAATTTGAACGTGAGAGCAACTCCAAACATTTCCCAAAACTGAAAAGTTTAGCGTGGGAAGTATTTATCGTCGAGCAATCAAAAATCTACGGACACAAACCAGATCGTGAGGGGGTGAATTTACATACTCGTTTGTGATGAAGATTTGACGTCAGAAACTTTTTGTTGATCCGACAATTTCATGTAGACGACAGCTCAAAAAGTGACGCCAATAGCTTATCTTAAAATAGAAAAAAATATATATAAATATCGCTCTTATGATAGTGAGATGATACTTCTAACAGGGATAAACTGTTCACCAATAATACGTGATTATTAGTAGGTAACCGAATCTTATCATGGACAATTGACACATGCCCAACGATGTGTGGGTGTTCATTGTATTGTGTATACTACCGATATGACAATAAAGCTGATAGATTCATTAACCTTTTAATCAGCCACAACAATGTTTACCAAGAGCAAAAACAAACGCATTACCACATGTGTGTCAATAAGTAGATTGGCTAGGTTCATTGACTTTATCAATATGCACCTGCTTGAAATTGTTCCTGCGTATATGAAACGTGTTCAGTCGACTCTGCCATGGATAAATACTCGTGTGTTATCAAACATAAACCTCATACGAAGCACGTCCAATCACAAGGGCGAAGTGCCGTGTGGGATATAAGATAATGAACAAAGAAAACACAAGCAAGTAGAAAAATCACAGATGGGACTCCACATCGTCTGACACCAACCGCATGGCCATACAGAACTGATGTACCAGGTCATTGAGGCACGTCCCCACCCCCACGTATCTATATGAGAGTTTCAGTGACAATGTTCTATAAAACTTTAACCTGTCAGACTAACGCGATGGCCTATAATTCCCATTAATGTGGGTGTCCATGTATATTGCATGGCGGTGTATCAAAGACAATGATAAGACATTCGTATTTCTATAACACAAACAATATATTGTAGAATTTCCGAGCTTCGAATCCGACATTCAA
The DNA here is from genome assembly GCA_036873755.1 of Hanleya hanleyi. Taxonomy (NCBI): domain Eukaryota; kingdom Metazoa; phylum Mollusca; class Polyplacophora; order Lepidopleurida; family Hanleyidae; genus Hanleya; species Hanleya hanleyi. Next base: position 34,543 of record JAVTVY010017398.1, on the reverse strand, counting down.
TATTCAGCCGTCGTCCACAAAAGAATATCCGCGTCAATAAACGAAAGTCATTTTCGTACGACAGCAGGAATTCCAACTATACAGGAAATGAAAATTAAAAGAAAAAACAATATGGCATCATGCAAGAGAGAAGTGGTCAACAGTTTTCAATGATGACAGCAGAAAACTTTCTTTACATAAATCCTTATCGTCGACCAAAATTATTTACCCAATCGAATCCCCAATTGTGTTTCAGACACGTGTTCATTGTGAATGTTCATTTGAACGGTTAAGTGGAGTTAAACACAAGTTACGAAACACCGCGTTGGGAATCTCGAACGCTACGATCGTATTTTGCCATCAGTGTAGATATTTATCACTTAATTTGAGAAACGTTGAATGGATTGGTGAGATATGTAAGCGATAGTGTGCAAAAAATGAAGTAAACACACTAACAGACTGTTAAAAAGACCAGTGGTCAATGCACACAAGCCCAGTAAGACTACCCGATAAAAGAGTCGGATGGTGTTGATATCAGAGTGAAAAACGTCTCCTCTGTTAAAAAATCTCAACATTTAAAATGCAAATGGCGGCCAAATCAAGTTAATGAGTAATGACCCGTATGGCTGAAAGTACAGCGCCATCTAAACAAACAATACAGAGACTGTACATGGCTGATAACTGAGGTCTCGCGCGAAGCATAAGGTCTTTCAGATTGGGCAAACGTCTGTAACAAGTTAGAACTGGTGGAAGTTATCCAGACAGATAAGAATTGTGAATCTCGTGTTTCTTTCCGGATAAATGAAGCAACCTTGCCTGCATTCGGAGAGTATGTTAGAATCATTGGATGAAATTTCGTACCCTCTTTTATACGAGTAGAGCATGAGGTTTGAATCACGAACTTTTAGGGTTTTTTTGTTTTTTTTTTTATTCTTTTTTTCTTCAGATTGGGGAATACACAAGTATATACACATGAAAACATTTCAAGTTTCAATTATCAATCTTTTCCAGGACTTCCATCTCTTCTGGAACACTTCCTGTTTGCATTCTATGGCATAGCCAACTCGTTCAATATGATAATAATTATTCAATATATTTTTAAAGGCAGTAACATTTGGTAATTTACCGTTTAATTTACATCTGTATATAAATTGTTTAGCTAATAAAATTAAACAATTTATTGCTTTATCTGTATTTTTTGTTCCCCCAAACATAATAAACTTGTCGGTAAACTGTACAAATGTACCCGTATCAGTCTCTATCCACTTCGCAAGACAGCTCCAAAAGGCTTTTGATATTTCACACTGAACGAATAGGTGCTCTAAAGATTCAGTCTATTTTTTGCATAAATCACAAATGGCGGAAGATCTTATCTTGATTTTCAGAAGAAAAGTATTTGTAGCCAGTATTCTGTTGGTTATTCGAAATTGTAGCCATATTAAACTGGTGTCAGACGTGCTCGAAAAGGGTAGCTTGTGAATTAACTTCCATTCATTTTCCTGAATCGTGAATATTCTCTCCCATTTAGCTTCACAATTTGGCTTTCTATACTTTTTCTGGACCAATATTCCGTAAAAAGGTTTACATCCCTTTCTTCTTTTTATCAAGACTGCGATCGGATAGGGTATAATCGGGTTTTCTAGTTTACCATACTTAAAAGGGAACATTTTCATATAAGCTTTCACAACTTTTATCACCCCTAGGAAAGTTATAACATTTGTCTTACAATCAAATTGTTTTTTCAAATTCAGTGTATGAAAGAAGTTCTCCTTTCTCATTGATCATGTCGTTAATAAATCTTACTCCATGTTCATACCATTTTTTGTAAAATATTGGCTGATTAGCTACTCTAATACAATCATTGTTCCATATTGGCTCAGATACCACTTGATATGGGTGTTCATATCCCAACAACTGCATGAAATCCCCCCAAGTACTCAGAACATCTTTCCAAAAGGGGTTAGTGATTTTTCCACTTAATAATTTAACTATTTTGGGGCCACATTCAGCTCGGCAGTACGGTAATTTCAACTGGTGCTGTAAAATATTGAAATGTTTTGAATCTGTTTGTACCAATCTTCTAAAACATGTGATTTTAATTGCCTTCATAAATTCTTCAATATCCAACATATTTAACCCACCTTTTTCCTGACTTTGAATAAGCTGCGTTCGTTTGATTCGATCATTTTTTTCCAAATAAATTGATATAAAATAGTTTTGATTCTTTTCACCATTCCTGTTGATGAACTAGGTATAGTGAAGAGGAGGTGGTTGAGTTTTGGTAAAGCTAAGGTTTTAATAACCGTTATTTTTCCTAAAACAGTAATAGATCTTTTTGCTCAATGCCCTAATAATTTTTGAATTACTTTTACTTTTGCTTCAAAATTAATATGCACCATATCTGATAGATTTGTGCTGAATGTGACCCCCAATAGTTTGAAGTAAGCAAATGCTATTTATTACTCAACTGCCTGGGGTCCCCCTGCAGGGAGCCTAGCCATACCATCTGAGTTTTTTCTGTATTCACCTTCAAACCGGATAGCCTGCCAAACAAATCTAAGGTAGACATACAGGCATTAAGAGAGGTTTCTGTTCCATCCAGAAACAAAGTTGTGTCATCTGCAAACAGATTAATTTTGTATTCAACTTCCCCTATTTTTATTCCTTTGATGTCGCTATTTTTCCGAATCATGAGAGCAAGTACTTCGGCACAAATAATAAACAGGTAGGGTGGCAATGGATCTCCTTGTCTACAACCTCTTTGTACTTGAAACGACTCACTCAAGAATCCACATTGTGAAACATTTGAAGTAATAGTTGTATAAAAAGTTTCTATCCATTTACAAAGGGATGGGCCAAAATAAAAAAAATTGGAGTGTTTCTTTCAAAAAAGTCCAGGAGATTGTGTCGAAGGCTTTCTCAAAGTCAATTAGCATCACAGCACCGGGGATTTGGGAAGTTTCTGCATAGTCCATTATGTCATAGAGTAAACGAATATTTTCACCAATAAATCTATTCTTAATGAAACCCTTCTGATCCTCATTTATTATTTTTTCCAGATACCTTTTCAATCTCTCTGCTATACAAGCAGAGGCCAGTTTATATTGTACATTGAGAAGGGTGATGGGTCTCCAATTTTTAATACATTGTCTTGGCTTGTCACCTTTCGGTAAACAAGTTATTAAACCTTGTCTCTGTGTTATTGACATTTGACCACTAGTGTAACCGAAGTTGATACTCTTAACTAGAAAAAAACCTAAGTGACGCCAGACGAACTTGTAGAACTCAGAGCTGTAACCATCACTTCCAGGGGATTTGTTATTCTTTTGTTTTTTTAAGGCTGCTAAAAGTTCTTCTTGGCTTATCCCCCCTTCCAAACTTTTTGCTTCAGAGTCACTTAATTTTTGGACGTCTCCCAGGTTTGGTAGATTCAGTTCATCTCCAATCAAATCTTGTGCTTTGTATAGTTTTTCATAGAAACATCTTACTTCTGCTAAGATAAGTTTTTTGTTATTTATTACACCTGCATCTGTTTGTATGCTGGGGATTATTTTATTCACGAAATTTCTTTTTTCCAAATTACAAAAATATTTGGTCGGTTTCTCACCTTGTTGTAGCCATCTTGCCCGTGATCTAATCATTACTCCCTCTATCTTATCCTTCCGTATAATTTCTAGTTTTTCTTTCAAGTCATCCATTTCCTTTAATAACTGAGTACTTGTACTTCCTATTTCCTGTTCTAATTTTCCTATCTGATTACTTAGGTCGTTTTCTATTTTTTCCTTTTCCTTCTTTATTCTAGCTGAGAACTCTAGTGTTCCCTCTTATCTCTAGCAGTAACATCTCAAAAAATAATTGTGGATTAATAGTAAACTTCAACAATTCATAATCTAGATTTTCTATCGAGTCTGCCTCTATAAGTGTTTCTGAGTACTGTTTAATTGTGTTCAAAATAGTCTCTTTTACAAGATTTGTATATTCCATATTTCTCAGCAGAAAGTTATTAAATTTCCATACGCCTCTACCTCGTTCAAAGTCTGAAAATACACATTCAAGAATAACTATTGAATGGTCAGATCTGTAACCTGGCTTATGGACAACGTTATCAGCATAAGTGAGATACTCTTCATTCACTAGAAAAAAGTCCAAACGTCCCTGCTTGAATGGGTTTCTCTGTCTCCATGAGAATGCTCGTTTGTTTCCATAAATAACACGAAAAACATCCACTATATTTTCAGTATCTATCATATCATTAACAAATTTCATAGCATTAGGGTGGTTTATATTCTGATAGTTTTCAGTATCTATACTTGGTTTTAGAGTAAGATTCCAGTCACCACAAATTACATAAAAGTCGTTTCCAAATTCCTGAATAGCATCACTTATTTGTTCAAAAAAGGATGGCATATCTTTGTTTGGTCCATATATATTAATGAAGGTCGTTTTAACTCGTTCTATTGTAACACTTAAGGCTAAAAAATTCCCCTCCTGATCCATTTTCTCTTTATGCACTTTAAAATCAAAATTTTCTTTGAAAAATATTGCAACCCCTCTAGCATTGCTGGTATAAGACGAAAAATAGCAATTTTGATTTCCCCATTCTGACTTGACATAAGTTTCAAACTCCGGAGTGAAACGAACTTTTAGTTGATCTCTCAATCGTTCTCGGTTTTCAAGCCGAAGATCCTCGTTTGTTGAGTGCTCGAGTAGGGATATGGCATGCAATTTTTGCAAATTCGACCAAATATCAGAAAATGACATTTGACTATGCCAGGAAAAGTGTTATGAGGATGGAAAGAAGTATGCTGAAGAATCTGGTGGCTGTCAGTGGTTTTGAAGTAAACTTCACTATCGAAGTACCATGTGGACGCAAAACGGCTGCCTTTGTAAATCAGTACGTCCGGGAACGGTATCTAGTGGACATGGAAATTGTATTGAAGTTGAATATGGGGATTATGAGAATTGAGCGAATTCTTTAGGTCTTTGGATTATAGACGCGGATATTCTCTAATGGACGACGGCTGAATTATGAATGACGGACCAGACGCTTGTAATCTATGATGCCCTTCCAGATACCAAATATATCATCAATATAGCGGTTCCAAAGCAAGGATTTAATCGGAAAATTAAGGAGAAATGTTCCTCACAATCACCCATGTAAATGTTAGCATAAGCTGGCGAAATACGTTTGCCGATAGCGGTGCTCGTTATTTGTAAATATTGCTGAGGACCGAAACTGAAATTGTTTCTGTTAATAGATATATCCAGCAGCTTTAAAATATGATAGTCGTTCCTTGTTGGCGAAGGATGCTTTGACAGGGCTTCCAAGATAATATTTAAACCCTGTTTGCAATTGGAAAGTGATATTAACGAATATCACCGCAGTATTACATAATGAGAAATTTGAGTAACTCGAACACGCAATCGTACCGTAGCGAAAATGACATGTCAAGTGAAGTACAACTGCAGAAAGCCTTTTGGGTTTTGACACTGATACTGACAGCGATCAATTTTGTTAAACACCGATATTATCTGTGAACTTATAAACGTTCAATACGGTTCCAATGAGAAATAGTAGTATAGACTTTTTAAGTCCCAAGTAGATAGTGTCTGTATAGTATGTGTAATTTGCCATTGATTTCCTCCATATGAATTTCATTTCTTAACTAGCCACATGCATTCTACAACGAAATTGTTTAAACGGCAGCGCAGTATTTCGGTCAAAATGATTTTACTTTATATAGCGCCCCTGTTAACAGAGTTGACATGATCTTGGTTATACAGCTTCTGGAACCATTTATAAATCTAGTTTTGTATTGTGCATTTTGGGAGTCCAGTACAATCTTGGAATAGCTGTGTGAGTGGGCGGTGGGAAACACCTCTTTCCTCGAGAAACAGTTAGTGCGTATGATTAGTAAGGTACTCATTTCTAAAAAAAAACATAAAAAAATATATGATAATGATTTTTTTCAAAGCGAATCTACCTACCCACTATTTCTCTCACTTTTGTCTAAGTACATTCACGTGAACTGCGAGACGATGAAATGAGATATTAACCGCTGTAATCTGGATCTGTGCAAAATAAAGCATTCTAAATTGATTTAAGATGTGAATGGTTCATCCTTTTCGATGTTTATGGCTGGGAACAGCCTGATATTAACAACATCAAGCACGGTACATTGCCGCCGTTAAAACAATCTTAAATGTTTTATGTAGAAAAGTGAATTGTATTCTGCTTCGTTAGTTGATCGGCGAGAAGTGATCACTAGTATTCCAGGTATAACTCAGATGGTCCGTGATCTTGAACCAAATCCTGACAGTGATCAATGATTGTATTTCCCTTTAATCATACTGTCAAATAGCCCTCCTAGTTTAAGTGGGTGAAGAATGCAAGAGAATTATTATAGCAGAGTGTCGTCTAATCAAGCTAGAGTGTCGAGCCTCTTGTACATTGCTGCCCAGAGAGAAATTAAATTGCACGAATGCCATCAAATGACACGCTATTCCTTTATCTGAATTGAAAATTGTTCTCTTCTGTCCAATTAAACCGGCAACATACAGTAACGTTATATAATTCTGCGGTATATACATCTTACTCATTTGAACATTCACTAGCCAGTCACCGCCCATAGAGAACGTCCGAGTCCATAGTCAAAATATCGCATCCATAAGATAATATCAGCCGTAAATCCTAGTCACGATGTATAACTTGTCTTCTGGTGTAAAAAGCCATCGAAGATTCCAATTATTTTGTATAACATCTTCGAATGATACTTCCTTAGTAAACAGAAACTATCGCACTAAGGTTGATTCTAGGACGTGCATCAAACTCGCGCCTCCATGCATCATCGGCTTGCAGTAAAGATAGACTGTTTACCGCACGTGACCTACAGCGGGGACAACAAGATTTTGTAGCGAAAACGGCACAACAGTCCAGAACTTCTATAAAATCCAGCTCCATAGCAGCAAAAACCTGTAGACAGCTGATATCATTAAAAAGCTTATTTATCAAGCCTTTTAGATCTGAAGTTTGGAATAAATATGACCAGTCGTTGATTAGAAATGAAGGATTGAAGACCGAGTGGTGGGGTCAAAATCATAGCCTCTGACGATGGCACAAGTTTTTTCAAGTTTTCGGGTGATTTTTACGTTGAAAATATCGCTAGACACCGCCGCTGTTATGTATGAAAGACATGTATATTGACTGAACTTATAATCAACACATCCCAAATTTATGAAAGCCGTGTGATTGAAGTTTGTAGATACAATATTCACGAAATAAATGGATGTTGACCATAAAACTCGAGAAAAAAGCAATTTGTCGGACAAATTTGGACAATTTTAACCCAGAACACTTGCCGCTGGAAATTTCAATCACACAGATTTGAAAAATTCAGTTATTTTTGAGTGAAAATGACTTACTGACTTTACCTGATTGTATCCACGATCGGCGGTGTGTTTAATTTCCAAAAAGAGTGCCCTCGGCCGACATCGAAACAAACGCGCACTGTGACACATGTCTGTTGCAGCGCGCACCAAGGAAAGTTTGAACACGACGAATTTTATAGATTGAAAATATCGCTAGGCACCGCCGCTGTCCTGCATGACAGACATGTATAATGACTGAACTTATAAACAACATATCCCATATTCATGAAAGCCGTCTGATTGAAGTTTGTAGATAGAATATTAACGAAATAAACGGTTTCAAAATTTGCGAGAAAAACAATTTGCCAGATAACTTCGCGCAATTTGGACCCATAAAATTCGCATCCAGAGAAACAAATCATACAGATTTGAAAAGTTCAGTTATTTTCGAGTAAAATGGGTACTTGACTGTACCTGATTTCATCCACGATCGACGGTGTATTTAATTTCCGAAAAGATTACTGTCGACCGACGTCGACAAAACACGCAGGTTTGTTGCAGCGCGCATGAACTTTGAACACCACGTGCATTGCACCACGTGGTCTAGTATGGTCCACATGTCAAGGTCACTCTATACCAACTTGATGACGTGCACTTCCTGACGCACGATCAAGCTGGATCAAGCCCCTGAAGCCTTTGTTTTCGTTTCACATTGTTGTTGTATCATTTACTGCTGTATATTCTGCCACCCTTTGATGTTTTAATCTTGAATCAACATAAATCAGTAGATAACTCAATTCTAGCACCATAAAATAGTGTGACTGGCAAGATTGTTGTTTTATCTGTTTGAAGTTTGTGACCACAATCGATTCGACGTTTTCTGGGCCACTATAAATCCTGTGTAGGCCTATTACATGTAAAATTGATATAAATAGATTTGTTATTCACGAAGTTGTTTATTAAGATTTACTGTATACAATTATATAATCATGGCATGTAGTCGACCCTTAGTAATAATTACTGCATGGTACAATTGGTCTATCGGAGTAAACATTTAAAGAGGTAGTAGCGTCATTTAAGAAATATTCAGTAAATAACATATTTCGATAAAAGTTATTTAGTAGTTAAGATCAACTATGGTGAACGTTTTTCTGTGACCTCATTTTTTAATATCACGGGCATTGAAATCACACTTCTGACATTCTCTGAAAAACGTGACCGCACCTGCACTTGAATCCAGTGCCTGAGATGACGTAACAAAACAAGCATTGGCATTTCAGGCGTGATGCTTTGCAACGTTATACTCGATCTTAGAACTTTTATTACACTATATAGATGACAGCTTAGTCTGGATACCTAACGCACATTACGCTACGTCATCGTTTGCTGCATATGTATCCCAACGTTATTATAGATAGAGACGGGTATCCAGTCTACAGGACAGCTTATAACGTGACGTCATGGACACCTGGTCACGTTATCCGAAGTCATCTCAGTCATTTTCAATTTTAATGTTGTTTACTAGACCGAATTGAAGAATCTGACAATATTGGTCCCTATATTAAGCGATACAACACTTCCCCACTTGAAAACCTTTTTTTTTGCAAATGTTGCAAGTGATCATGCTGTTCAGTTTACCCGAACAATTAAAATCACGCTACTACCTATTTAAAGTTTTTAACATTGATACAAAACGATAATTAATATCCCATAACCTTCTGGTAGATTCATATTAATAACCGTGGCTAAGATATTGAGCAGTGTTCCATTTTTCAGGGGAACGTACCATGTACGATATAAAAATGATGGCGTCTTGGTTGGCAGCCACATACTCCTTTCCAAAGAGGAATATATATGATTATTACGCCTCAGAGTAGTTTGTTTGATAGCCCATTGGTCAATTGCCATCCCATAAATAGTTCGTATTAGGGCAGCCACACACCTAATACGAACAATCACGTGTTAACGTTACCATAGTGGAAGGTGGAATTGACGTAGCCTGTCCTTCAATGCAACGTCACAAAGCCGACACGTCACAAAACGAAGAGCTACGTCGTATCAATGGCTTTGTGACGTTGCGCCTCACGTTTGCTTTCAACCCAAAGACGTTGTGGGCATGCGCGACTCTTTCGTATTAGGTCAGGAAATGTGAATCAGTTGAAGTTGCCTTACGAAAACAGACCGCATTTAATCGTTGTTGTCGTCGCGTTTTCGGCTTAAACAAAGGCTCTTCGGCATAATAAAATCGTTATGATGTTTGTTTGAGGGGGCATACGAACTATTTACATGGTCAGTGTGGGGAATTCTTATCGGTCGAGCCTGACGGCTCGACCGATAAGAATTCCCCACACTGACCATGTAAATAGTTCGTATGCCCCCTCAAACAAACATCATAACTGATAACATTAGATTTACGAAGTGTCTGACTGCAAAATGCAGTTTTACCTGAACCGCCAGTATATTTCTTTCAACGTACAGTTGGTGCTATTATAAACACTCGAACGAAATAGGTTTTCCGATTATTGATGTGGAAATTCTAATATGGACGATGGCTGAATATTGGATGTCGGAACTAACATTTGCTAAGTCAACCAAGACTACATGTATATGAAGAGGAGCTCAAGAAAAACCGAAGTCTAGAGCAAGCAGATCTGAAATCAAATACTAGAATCTACAGGACGATTCGCAAAGTAAATACGCAGTCAGATGTTATTCATGACCAGTTAATCGCGACAAAAAGGAACACGAATAAGCAACTGAAGTGAATAAGAGGCTCGGCAATCAACCAGAAGTTGGAAGAATTGAGGATTGAGGAGGACAAAACAAAGCGGGAACTAAAGGACACAGTACAGAAACTATAGGACGAATGAGAAAGATCTATACCAGAATATTGACACAATACCGGAGAAAAACAGGAAGAAGTTTAACGAGTACTGAAGAAAGAAGTCGATAAGCTGAAAGTGAAAGTTGGAGAACAGAACTTAACCAATCGTTTGAAAATAGAAATGAGCATTTAGGAGATTGACGAGCTAAAAATACTAGTTCGGTTTCTGGAAAACGAGAGCAAAGCTTCACAAGAAGTGAATTAATATAATGTTTATGATTTATATGCGAGATATTCAACAATATAGTTTGAGTCGTATAACAGATGATGACGAATATTTGAAGATGGCATAACACAGGTTATGATGGAACTGTTATTATATTTCTGTATGTGAGCATGGATAAAATAAATTCTGTTAATTTTCAACTTGGTGGCATGCTTCAATCGTCAGACCAAGGCACCAGTAATACAAGCGCATTTGCCTGGCTGGTGGGATATTGTATGTTAGATGACTACGTATATTTTCAAAGAATTACGGAAATTAATAAATAAATTTCTTTTCGAATACATCTTTTTTAATAAAAGAAAATTCCCATCTCTTACTCATTCCCATTGATGTCAAAAATGAATGTTATAACACTGAGAGAATAAAACCATATCAGATTAATATGGATCTAAACCCGTTACTTGGACAGAACGGTTGTTGATGTGAAGTATATGGATGGTCAGCGATGGTGGATGTCGCAACTGTCAACATATCGTAATTGACTCATCTTTAACTGTTGCATGGTGTGAGTTATGCCCAACATGGGCTGCATTAATTAGATTCATCTCCATTGAACACGAATATAAATAACATTGAGAAATGAAACTGCAGGCTGGAAACATGTTTCATCTTCCTTGTTGGTGCGAGTTGTGCCCAACATTGTGTTATTTGTCCCATTACTTGGTTTTATCTCCATAAATATAAAACCGTATGAAATCGCCCTGATCTGGATTATTCTTGTTCACTTGGACAGAACGCTTGTTGGTGCGAGTTGAAGATCTTCATGAAACATTCAGATAAAACATTATCAAAAAAGAGAGGCCGGGGCTAGGGGCCGGGGCTAGGGGCTGTATGAACCCATGTACTTCAAGATCCTCATGGTACTCATATGAACAGTCACAATCAAGGCGTGACTGAGATACATCATTCTTTAGATGACGACTTTACAACGAATATTATGGATTGAGAATACTGATCAGCGATACGGATTTGATATCTTTGGAACATCATGATGTCTTGCCGGCATCATTGAAAACTGTTGACCGCTTCTCTCTTGCAGGAAACAAGCCTATGTTTATGTATACTATGATTGTCTTTTTGAATTTGGTGCTAATACCGTTATATGGAATATGGAATAGGTCTTTGGATTATGGACGCGGATATTCTCTAATGGACGACGGCTGAATTATGAATGACGGACCAGACACTTGTAATTCACTTTAACAGCGCAGTTGTTCGTGGGAGCATCCCACTCATGGTTAGTGGTGGGGTTGATTGTGGACATCGCCTCCACTAGCATAACGAAATTATCATCATTTCACCTTCATTCATATCCCTTCTACAGAGTCGTCTTCATATCATTTTATGTAACACACCTTTCTGCTCTGTTTTTCTTATTAATATTCTAAGTTCTGTTGAATATACATGTACATCTAGCAATTTTATTTTGTTGCTTTGTTCTCTTATTGACATTCGAATGTTTGGTCGTCGCTTTATAGCTGAAATATTGCTGAATGCCCTCTATCTCTGTCAACTGACATATAATTCAAACATGTGTTTCATATTGCTTTGGATAGTTGTGTCATTTGACAAATATATGTTGGTTTATTGTCTGGGTGGGAAATTTACCACACGATGTCGCGCATTACAGGTTAGCTTTTCTGGGTATTCTTGCATTTACCATATTTACTCCAAGAAGAAACGTTTACTTCCTCAGATTCCCTTGATGCTCATTCATTAACATCAGATGAGTTACTTCTTTGAGTTGATCTGTCATCACAGCTCCTGAGCTTAAGTATACATGTATCTGATAGTGATTCCCTTAAGGCGGTGCTATAGGGACTGTGTGGGTACTTCACAGTTTCCTCAAGAACATCTGCAATGAAAGTGCGGCTGACTTTCCAAGGCTACGTCTTAGAATCCTCCAAATTCTAGTCTGAATTTGAGGTGCGGATGAAGGCTTTCCTGTGAAGTCATGTGGCTGCTTTTTAGTCGCCAGACGTCGTTTTGTCCGAACTATTACATATCTCTCCAATATATTCTTACTGCAAAAAATAACATTTGTGCGTTCCTGTTCTGTATTATGTTTAGTTTGTGTGCACTGCGAAAATGATTGCGTTCAAGCCATTTTAACACAGGAATTGTGTTGAAAATAAAACAAATTGTGTTAGAATCAACACCAATTTGCGTTCAACACAAAACCATCTTTATCCTCACCTTGCAGCTTTGAGACAAGAATTTGTGTTGATGAACCTACAGGAATATCCAATTCACATGTGCAATTTCACCGACAGAACTTTTCGGTGTTACAGGGGTTTTTAGACATTCCTTCATTCTACCCACAGAAGTCCCCTCCCTGCTCCCCTCCAGCAGTCCCATCATGAAATACTTTGTCCTGGTATATATATAGCAAACAAATCATGACAGTTGTGGTATTAAAATCGATGTCTTGCGATATGAACACCAAAATCAGAGGTATAACACTTAGAATACCACTTCAATAATTTATGCAAATTTATGCATAATTTATGTTAATTTATTGACATTTAAACTTAAATTGTATATTGTCTGTCTTATCTTACATAGTTACAAGTAAATTAATAAATCCATGCAAAAAAAATGAATACAGAATGGACGAAAACATAGTTTTGGGTGCAAATTTGATACATATATGCAAATGATATGCAAATTAGGAGCTTACTATTAACCAATCAGGATACTTGAAGGAATATTTTTGAAAAGTGACACTTGAAGTACACGTGTCCCAAAAATTATGGAAATTGAACGAATATTTAACGATATCCATCGTTTCAAAGTTGAAATTCCTTTGTGCCATGGGATTTGGGCATTTCCCATAGGCTCCATGTTAATGACATGTCCCCCAAAAATCGTCATTTCCGGAACTTTAAAATGTTTGACATCAGCGAATACTGGACGGATTTTCATTCTGTAAAGTTTTTTCTTCTTCTACAGGTCCTGTCTTTCAAATGAGGTATAAATTGTATGTGTGTGATGAAAATTATTTTTTGTGTAAAATGCCTAGTAAAGAGAAGAACGGGGATAATTCTTACAAGGTTAGATAATTTCCTCAGCCTCAATAGTGTAAACAAAACTTTCTAGGCGATATTTAGTTTAACACAATTCCACTAGCAGATGGATATATATAATAACGCAGTTCACACAGATGCATTTCTCACGTTGTTGTAGTTCCCATCATCAGTGTTCGATTCCTAATGCCCCACCACTAAACAAATGCATGACTGTGTGTTTCAGAAAACTTTCTTTGAAGAACGCGCATAGGGCAATATATATGGTAATTATTTTAAAGTATCGGGTTACGATTCGCGAAGGAGAGGAATTCTGTTCCCAGTGACATTTTGATTGCATTGTGTTTCTTTAGAGTTGCCATCAACAGATATCCTGCGGATACCAGAAAACCAGAAGCAGAAGGAGCTCTGCAAAATAAATAACAAAATACTACGACATAATATGCATCTCAGTGAAACTCCTGTCAACGCATCTTCCGTAGGCCAGACAAGAGTCCGCCTTGTCTCGAGAAGATGCTGTACAGGTAATACATTAGCAATTGTATTATGTTAGCAATCATTTTACGTATTATGTATACTATTATTTATTCTTTAAATTTGGTGCTAATGCAATTATATGAATTAGGTCTCTTAGATGGGAATTTTTTCCACCGTTGAAGAAAGATTAAAATGATAACAATGTTGCTATAATGTACCCCCCCCCCCTTCTTATAATACACATGAATATAGGATTGGCTATTTCCTGACACGTTCGCATGAAACATAGGGTATGTTTCAACTGATGTCAGGATATTGAGGTAAAAAGCTAGGAATCATCTTGAAGAGGGGTGAAATTGGGTTGGCAGACTTCAGTTATACGTGATCGCCGTTATCAATGAAACCCGCTCTTTCGTGGTAACAGAGTTATTGTTCGGAACACAATAGACAACCCAATTATAGGCCAATAGATCATCATATTCATGAGGGGATTCTGTTATTTTATTGGTCAAATTTTAGCCAATAAAATTCAATCACTGACCCAGCTGATGTATTTGTCAGGCAAAACGCGTGAGGTCAGGAGGCAATATTGAGATCACGTGATCAGTGTTTACATGTGCCGTCTGAATGGTGGCAAACTCAGCCGATGGTCGCCCCTTCGTGGAGGAAGGGCTAAAACTCTCAATTACTCTGTGATTCGAGGTCAAAATTAGAACTACGATGGATGAGGAGATTGATGGATGCCCCCAAATAAAAAAATTCGGTATAATAAAACACTAACTTGTGACGGAGACAATACCATGAAACCTGCACCTTTGTCCAGATCTGGTCGACCAGACCTGACCTCGGCCTGCGGCCTCTGTCAGGTCGGCTTGACCAAGTCTGGCCTCGGGTCCAGGTTGCATGGTATTGACTCCGTCACAAGTTAATAAGTGTATAATAGCCAAGTGACGTTTTACTTGGGTGGCTGATTGGCTATCGGGAGATTTAATTATGAGTGGACGTGAGGATACTTGGTAGTAGTTGCTGCTAGAATCGGTCCGATAAGAGAGAATTAGGCGGCTTGACAGATGGAAATGTTAGGGGATACTTTTGCAGTTGTGGGAAAAGAAGAGTATAACGTTGTGTTGAGTGTGAAGAAGGCACCGTATATTGTTTAATAAGAATGTGAGGATTCCACAGAGTCTCGGTGCAATGGAGTGCTCAAGTACATCCGTCCATCCATTTCAAGTTCAGTCTGCGTAGCCTGATCTGGGTAGCACTTGTCGCAGGTTTCCCATGCTGAATATATGGCGGGTTCTGGGGGAGAGGAGGGGGGGGGGGTCGAACTGGCTTTACTAGCAGAAATAGTACCGGTAGTTAGGAATATTCATGAGCGATGGCAAAACGTGAGCTATATAATAAACACAGAGGAACTGTGACATTTACGGTCCATGGCAGCGCATATATCTGCCAGTGAGATCACCTGGCGTGACTTATCTTTTCCATGAGTCTCGTATGTCAAATTTATGTTATATTCACTGCCGGACTTTTTTTTTCACCGAACACATATTCATGATTCAAATTTGATCGAAGTATAGATTATTGGAATTGGAAATCATATTGATTAGTGCTATGAATAAATCGTCAACTTCGTCTGAATTCTTTGAAAATTTTAGTATTACCAATATTATTATTATCAAATTATTAACACTGAACATGAACACAGACGATTAAAAAGCTAAAACAGCTAAGCACACCACCGCCAAAAGAGGGAGTATTTATTGAACGCAAGTTCGTATTCAGAACAATTACCTGATATACCTATATAGTGGGATATACCTGTAATTATATCCCACTTGAGCTATACATCTCAATTCATCTCCCTAACCTGTTCAGTGTGGTCGATTTGCTAATGGATCTTTTTTAACTTCAAGTATTCATTCAATGGAATGTTAATATTAAGGCAGCATCCATTTTTCTGATTGACATAGAGAGTGTTTGTGCTCGAACGTAGCACAAACACCTTTCCCCTCCCCGATTTTAATAATAGACGGCCTCAAGTGTCTGCAAGTCTGGCTTCATCGTCTTTGCGCATGTGTACTTCATATAGCGTACGCGGATCTACAATCGGTAGCACCTACATTTATATGTGGGAACATTATAGAGATCAAAGCACTTTTCCTGGTTAAGCCTTATCGCTTGAAGAAAACGGCCATTGTGTATTACCCAGTTTCAATATTCAAGAATAAACCTTTTTTAGTTGGGAAAAAATTAATTAGAAATTTCAATTCTAGTTAGTGTTATTTTAGCTTTGAATCTGTTTGTTCAATTCGTTATCCGTACTGATAGCCTGATAGAATCTGAGATTTTGTTAGTTAGATAGGAGATTCTAGTCTCTACCGGTAGAAACTA
This sequence comes from Hanleya hanleyi, assembly GCA_036873755.1. Classification (NCBI taxonomy): domain Eukaryota; kingdom Metazoa; phylum Mollusca; class Polyplacophora; order Lepidopleurida; family Hanleyidae; genus Hanleya; species Hanleya hanleyi. The sequence continues at coordinate 18,189 of JAVTVY010017398.1, read as the reverse complement.
GAATTCCAGTTGTTTCCTGGTAGAATCTCAGATTGTACATTCTAGTTTCTACGATGACATAGACATGGGTAGAGCATTCGATATTTCCATCTTGGATACTGGACATGATACCCACTGTTTTTCGGAGATAGCTTCGGTTTCATGTGATCAACCGTTGTTTTTATTTCAGATAGCTTCCGCCTTAGTGGAATATGGACAGATAGAAACCACCTGATATTTAGCGTTTAAGATATGTTTAAATATGTGCAGATAAATGTCCAGTAAAGACGGCACAGCTAAGCTAATATATGTAGTTTGTAATATTGAGAGGAAAACGGGTATAGGATGTATTCATAACGTATACATTATAGGTCGAATCACAATTTGAATATACAAAATCAAATCTAGTTCGCGAGTAGCCTCTGGAATACGTAGTTAGATATCGGCTAGAATAGGCCGCTTATGGCGGCCATTTTGAAATCCATGATGGCCGTTACTAATTCAGATATATTGTGAAATGATAGGCTGGCTTGTGTCCTAAATATAGGTAAAGCCATAGAAATAATATTATAGCGGCCATCTTGAAATCCAAGACGGCCTTCCCGGCAAGATTACATACTTGTAATAGTGTAATATTGTTATTACATTTTCCATCGATATCCTGACAAATGTCGTGCGTATATGTTCCCAGACATATTAATAGTGCTTCATTTTAGACGACGCTTTATTTTTTTGTACCCATTTTAAAAAATGGCCACACCCACATATGTTAAGTTCATGGTGACTAGAAATGACTCCGAAACCGCTTTGAACATTGATGTACTGATATATCTCTATGACAAATGTCATGCTTTCATGACAAAAGGAACAATTCCATCAAAAACATCTGCACATATAGCCTGAACTTATCGAAATGCACTTCGCAATCATAAACTATAGAAATCTCATTCCAGACTACAGTAATTACTATGATATATTTGCATAGCCCTGACGATCATCATTGGGTCGTGTCGTGGGTGTATGGCGTCTTGGTTCAAACCGACCTGTGATAATGATTCGTCTAATTCAGTTTTACATTTCACTTAGTGGATCAGCGAGAAAATAATCACCATGCCGGGTACATTTCGGGCTGTCTAATGGGATTCCTGGTGGTCCGTCTTAAGCTGTATCACGACAGATATCTATATACAAAGGTTTTATTATATTTACTCTAACAATCCAAACACTACCTATGAGAACCGCTACTAACACATTTTCCATTGATAGATGGAGCGGAGCGAGGGAGAATCATTACACCAGCGTGTCTACTCGAATTTAAATGACGAGCTCTTGTAAACGCTAACACGCGAATCGCGTCAGATGGTCCGCCAGTGCCAAATACGGATTCATGCCTCGCAAATTGTCGGTATTTTCCTCCAATTGATCTGAGTTTGAAGAAACGGCTCTTCCATGTCTAAAACAATCAATACGGCAGTACCCCCATAACCCCAATACATTTTTGTCAACAAAACATCTGATGAGATTCTAGACCGCAAAAGAGATCCAGACAGATTGGGGAAGCTATTGCATGCCGCGTGAGAAGTTTGTAGAAACCTCCAACATATGAATTCTCTAGGTAGTCGATCTGTCATGGCATATCATAATTGCATGTTATGCAAAATAAAAGTAACGTTGACATGAGATTTATGTGAGCAAAATATTTAAGTGACATTCTTTCCCCGTTGTATCGTGAATAACAACTCTGTTTGTTCAAAAGCATCAAAAGAACAACGACATCGAACTCACTGACCCTTTGAAACCCGATATAAAAAACGGTTTATGTATAAAGGGTCTTCTCCATATGAAGGAAGAGATGAACAACGTATTGCAACTTCTGAATACTTACAGAATAAATGCTCTCGGTGGCGCAAGATTGTGGAAAAATAATATAAACCATAGAATATACACCAACAGGGTTAAAAAATAACTCGACTATTTTTTAGAATAACTCGGAAGACTCTTAACGGAAGACAAAGACCACTGCTGTATTGCTTCGTCTCGTTTTGAACGAGCGGTGTATGTCATTGAATTAAACAGATTTTCAGCAGTAATTTAAATTTGTTGGTTAAGTACGTTATCCTAAAATGAAAGCAATCACTTGAAAGTAAGAAACTAGGGGATGAAATTATAGGAATCGGCGGTTTAGCCAAGCTTTTCGTCTGTTTTCGTATACCAGCGTCAAATAAAATAAACCCAGAGATACAACAGAGTCTATTATATTAATTGAGGGTCACCCTGCATGTATATACCAGGACACACCCCCATAACATAATGTTTCCTTAAACAATCACACTCCCTTCACAAAGCCCTTAATATAACATAATGTTTTCCAAAACACTCAGCAAGTGCCAGGTTGAGCTTTGGGAGTCGAGGTCACCCCTGTTATGTATTATCTTGTATTAGTTTGCCGTCTTTGAATGCAAAATTGCAAAATCGATTAAGTTCGGAGCGGGATAGATCGGATTTTGAATAAAGGCAATAATTGGAAAGTAAAAACATTTGCGGAGTATGGCACATGTAAATTTTCAAGTAAGATTCAATTGCACTGTCAATTGTCGATTTCGGTCTGAAGTGTTAAGATGGTTCTAAAATTGCAATGTAGATTGTGCTTCCAGAAATAATTGATTAAGTATTTGTGTACATTTTTAAGTTAAATAACACATTCATGGAATATAAATCAGCGCTTCAAGTAACGTTTGAACGATAAGATCGTAGAACCACAGCTTGGACAGACAGTGCCGAGTAAATGGTTACTGCTAATTATATTTCTATTGACAGAATAATGAAATACATTTCCAGAAACTTATGTCTAAGCACGACCAAGGTGTACAACTTCGCGTTCTATTAGAACTCGTTTTGTTCAATTGCGACGAAACGTATAACGTTGCATGCGGAGTCGAACCACTATCTCTCATTTCGTCTATACGGGTCCAGACTACATGTTACGCACTCTGCTTTTTAAACTGACGCGTGCTCATTCAACCCCAATGGCTCATTCACCCCCATGGGTTCTTTCACCCCCATGAGTTAGTTTATAGGGATAGGGAGATCGCGTGCCCTTTCTATACTACTCATCGCGCATTAATCATCGCGCATGCGCAATCGACCCATTCTACTGTGGGGTGCAAGCCTGGCCCATGGAATCTCAGGTAGCGATAACCCCAGATCTCTCGCCCCACCCTATCCCGCGCCACACCTATATGCGACCCGCTCTGCAGTGAGTAAAGCGGAGGAGGAGGAGGAGTAGGACACGCCGCGGATTATACTAGGGAGATGACTAAAGGATGAATAAAACTATGGTAATAAGAATTATATAATATGGACCGAAACTGTCTAATGTGAAATTATTCTAAGAATCAAGTTGCATTATTAATATTTGTAGACTGATCAAAGAGTATTCATGATCAAACCTCGGTGTTTAGGAACGGTAAGTGGCTTTTGGGATCATAAACTATGACGATCTTATTCCAGGATGTTATTTTACTACGGGACATTTTACAGAGGTCCGACTTTCCTCATCCAGTTAAGTATATCAGCGTCATGGCTGGTTGTTATAGGCATCCCTTCCTACCTTTATTGCATTTCATGTCATTGCTTGGCCAAAAATCTTTACCATTCACGGTATAAATTGGGCTGTCTGAAATTTCCCAGTGATCTACCAGAGATCGTGTTTTTTTTCTATTGAACATGAATCACACAATTAATAGCTTATTTCATTTGTCAGTTCCGGAGAGAGAGGGACAACCAGAGTTTGAATCACAAGCTCTTGTATACACTAGGAGAAATAAATAACACGAATCCCATCAGATTGTTCATATATGGATTCACGCTTCCCAAAGTGTTAGCATTTCTCCAAATTGAAATGAGCTTGAGTTGTCACCAACGATCAATAATGATAACGAGCTGTTTCAGCATCGTATCGGTTTGAAGTGTGTACTTTGAAGTGTGTACTTCACCCAGAACTTTTGAAATGCGATTGTCAGTAAATATTTTTCATTAGAAACTGGACTGCAAATTTCAGCCATGCATGCCGATTGAATGACCTGTTTTCTGTCGAGTTACTGTCTAGCTCCCTTCAGAAACCACCAATCGATACATCCCTTATAAATTTCTCATGATCGATATGTCATGCCCAAGTTATACACACAAAAAATAGTAGCGTTATGAGATATCTGTATATCAAATAAAACGGATTAACCTTGGCATTCCTTCGTCATTGATATCTCCGATATAACTACGACATGGCTACGGCTCAATCGTCACAGGCCGTGTGATATCAAAGGATAGAGTGTATTAGAGGTGTGTTTGTAATTACAACACATATAAGGAAAGTGGGAAGAGGTGCCGACATACTGACAGAGCCACATGACTTCACAGTATAGTCTTCCGGTTAACCTATTATAAAGCACATACCAAGTATCTAACGATTCGTGATAGGTGTTGTATCTCAGATACGCTTTTATTGTACCTGTTCATGTGGCAACTTGGATGATATGACCACACGGTCCCTAGCACCGGCATAATCGGTATTAGATACAAATCTAGAGAACTATGATGGAAATGCTCTGACTACTCGTATATTGGTAATTGGTTAGCTGTTTCGCTGTGACAACTCGTACACTGGGGACTGGTGAGCTGTATCGTCGTCAGATGAAAATGACGGCATTTTAAAGCTCTGGACTTCGAGTTGCGGAAATCATCAATTTATCGTATCGATATATTGTTTCTGCTGCATGTACATGCACACACTTTTCTCGCGTGTTGCATTGGAGCGATATGCAAAAGGTGGGAAAAATTGACGTCTGGCGACTAAAGAGCAACCATATGACTCTACAGGAAATTTTTCCTCGGCACCTCACATTCAGACCCGAGAATACGGTGGATTCTCGGACGTAGCCTTAGTTTCTCATCCGCGCTTTTATTGCAGGTGTTCGTGTGGAGACTATGAAGTATGGACGAAGAAATGATATTTACATCAGATTATTATTTGCTACTTTATCATGCAGATTTTGGGAGGGGCAAGAAAAGTAATTAGGGGCCGACCTCCACCCCCGCCCCGGGCGTGGATACGTCCCAAAAAGCCAGGTAGGGTTAAATAAATAAGACGGCAAGCATGAAAAAGATCAATAATATGCAAATCTTACAACTACACAGGTTGATAGAATCAGAAAAAGCCTGCAAGCCTACCATACACATGTTGGTCAAGTCGATCAGTTTTTAACCATACAGGTAGTTCACAATGAACACTTTCTTAAAGTTATCTATGTTTACTGGTACATGAATATAAATTTGGGAAATTGTTTAAAATTTCATAGCCAAGTGTATGGTAACCGTTCATCTTCTGTATTTTGCAGGAGCTTCTTCCATATTGAGTTTCATTAAGAATGACCGAAAGTGGCACAGCATAATGGTGGGGTTATTACTTTATTGTTGTGTTTTCTGCTTGCTCTCTCAGTATTTAACATATACGCAAATCCAGGAACTAAATGCACTGAACATGCAATGTCATTATCTTCAGGCATACGCCTTTCAGCATTTTCCAAAATACTCTGGAACAACAACAACAACACTCTCTTCACAAGACCCTTAATATAACTTTATTTTTTGCAAAACACTCAGCATGTACCAGCGTGATGGCTAAAGATAACCCCTGTCATCTATTATCTTGTATTAGTTTTCCGTCTTTGAATGGAAAATTGCAAAATCGATTTTGCCCAAGTTCGGCATGGGCTAGGTCGGATTTTGAATAAAGGCAATGATTGGAAAGCAAAAGAATTATCGGAGTATTGCATATGTAGATATTCAAGCAAAATTCAATTGCACTATGAATTGTCAAAATCAATCTGAAGTGTTAAGATGGTTCCATATATAACAATTTCCCTCGGAATTGACAGGGATGTTGATTGCGCCTCCGGGAATAATTGGTGAAGTATATATGTGCATTTTTAATCTAAATACCTGCATCAAAACATAATCATGGAATATAAATCAATGCTTAAAGTAATATTTGAACGATAAAATCATATTAAAACCCACAGCTTGGGCAGACAGTGCCGAATAAATGGCTATGGTAATTATAATTCTACGGACAGAATAATGAAACAGATTTCGAGAAACCAAGGTGTATAACTTCGCGTTCTGTTGCAACTCGTTTTTTTTCAAATGTGACGAAACTAATAACATTGCATGCGGAGTCGACCCACTGTCCCTCAATGCGTCTATACGAGTGCAGATTATATGTTACGCACTCTCCTTTTTAAACTGATAATTAAAGGATGAATAAAAGTATGGTCATACAAATTATATAATATGGATATGCACCGAAACTGTCTACTGTGAAATTCTTCTAAGAATCAAATAGTTGCATTTAATATTTGTAGATTGAAGGAAAAGTATTATTGTTATAACATCGGTGCTAAGGTACGGTAAGTCGAACTTCCGATCATAAACTATAACAATCTTATTCCAAGTTGTATTACTACGGAACATTTTACTGAGACCTGATTGAGTTGAGTGTATCATTTTCATGTGTCTTATAAAAATGAGTCTATCAATTTCTTATAGATATCCATCGGTGTTACATTTCTTTTTATTGGCTCGACCTGAAATCATTCCCGTCCGCGATATAACGCGGGCTTCCTCGGTGACCTAACAGCGCTCGTAGTTATATTGAACCTGTATCACACATCTGACAGCTTTTTTCAGTTGGAAAGGACCAAGGGATACTCACTACACCCCAGCGTGTTGACCCAAATTTGAATGACAAGCTCTTGAAGATACGGACACAGAGACAACTTAAATAACACAAATCGCCTCAGATGGTTCGCCGGTGTTCATGTTTCACAAATTGTTAGCATTTCCCCAAATTAATTGGAACTTAACAAAACGGCTCTTTAATGTCGACAACAATCAATAATGCTAACGAGCTATTTCAACATCGTTCCGCAGCACTGAAGTGTGTAAACACACTTCATTCCTCAAGAACTTTTAAAAATTGATTGACAGTAAATGACTTTTATTAGAATCTAAATAGCAAATTTCAGCCATACATGCAGACTGAATAATCTCTTTCCTTTCGAGTTCCCCTTGGAAACCTCCAATCGATACATTATCTTTATGGGATCGGTATGAAAAGCCAAATAAGTATAAATAATTCAAAGGCTTAATTTATATAACAGCATTAGCACACAATTAAAAAATAAACATAGTATATAACAACATAGGCTAGTTCGCTGCAAGAAAGAAGCGGTCAACAGTTTTCAATGACGTCGACAAGACATCATGATGTTCCAAAAGAATGTAATCCATATCGCTGATTAGTATTCTGAATCCATACGATTTTCGTTGTAAAAGTCGTTACCTAGAGAATGACGTGTCTCGGTCACGCTTTGGTTGAGAAATACCAAAGTACCAAACTACTTAATCTCAAGTATCTCAAGTAAAATTCCAAGTATCTCAAGTAAAATTCGTCATTTACACCACAACCTACAAAAAGATCAGTCAATAAAAATGGAATTTTTGTCTTGTAGCAATGGTTATCTCTCTGAGATGTTGGTCGACGCTTCGTTCACACTCATTCAAATGGCTGCAAACGGCCATTGAATGTAACAAAAGGCACTTATACAAATTCTGGGTCGGGATATAATTGTAATTTGTAATAAGAAAACATGACCTAATATCAGAAGTAATCATTTAGAATTGGAAGATTCATATGAGAACATATGTTATCGTTACGGATGGCTTAATTGACCTTTTCCTTGTTTGTATACCGCTATCAAACAAAAGAAATCTGGCCAGTCCAGAGAAAATACACACGTTAATGCGATGCAAAGGTGGACATAGGAGTCATATATGGCTGCATTTTCCCCGCCTCTTAAGCATCTTCATCGAGTAGCACTTTTGGGGTGAATTCGCACAACATTTTTAAAACTTCAACAAAGCCACCCCTTGAACCAAATTCATTTTGATATACTATACTTTGCAATTTAGATTAAACGTTCATTTGAGTTAATTTTGCTTTGGTTCAAGTGGTGTTTTTGTTGACAGAACTCATACATGTATATGTCCATTTCTGCATCTCATAAACATGTATATTATAGATAATTTCGAACTTTTACAATACAATACTAAAACGTTGTTTTGTTACTAAAATTAAAATTTTCTAATTGCACCCCTCCCTTCTCACACGAACACCCATAGTGCGGAAATCCATCATTTCGTGACAATTTTAGAGTGAGTGAGTGAGTAGGATTTAACGTCGTTTTCAACATTGTTTCAGTCATATAACGACGGTGCCTACATGTGCCAGAACACGAGAGTGTCCACAGTTCCTATTATTCTGGACACTGATCAGCCCAGTCAGTACAGCACCCGGTCACCCATCCAAGTATTGACCGAGCTCAACGCTGCTTAACTTCGGTGATCTGACGAGAACCGGTGTGCCCAACGTGATGCGCCGCACCCGACAATTTTAGAAACCTTGATGAACACTATAAGTGCAGGAGCTCTGTTAATGGTTATCAACACTCCATAAGCTTGTATTGTTGTTAAAATGTCACAGGTTTTACAATCTGCCTCTCTAATAACGTTTCTGATAATGAACGTTTCAATTGGAAAGTCCCCGGTTTGTCTCATTTTTTCGATTGAACAACTTCGAAAAGCGATAGAATAAAAAAGCGAATTCAAGGTATGGAGTTGTGAAGTGTGTAGAATAATTATGTTGAGTTCAAAACTGTTGCACAAAGAATTATGAGTTATTTAAATTACGATAATCCATACTCTTTTCCAACACATATAACGTCTACTCCGACTCCCTTCAACGAAGCGGATAGCTTTAATACATCTCAATTTTAAACGATTTTCAATATCTGTTGTTCTGTCCATCATTCATGCATCGGCAATTCAACATAATAAATCATAAAAATTGCATATGATTGTATTCATATACGACGCTGCTAACAACTGATAAGTTCGAAGCTTAAAGCTTTGGAAATATGTTTTTGTGAAAGCCATTTCAATAATTATTGAGGAGCCCTTCTTATCTCCATTCGAATATTTGTGTTGAAAGCGACGTTAAAATTCTACTCAGTGGAATATTTGTGGCCATGAGTATGCATCTGTACTAATCAATTATTCCCGTCGGCACGGTCAATAACGCTGTCAACTCAGAAGGAAATTGCAACTTTTAGAATCTCCTAAACAATTCACATGCCACATTACAGAAACAAAAAACATTTAAATTCATATTTATATAGAAACGTACATGATGTGACCAATTCACAGTGAAATATAATCCTGCATGCTTAAACAGCCGCATATATCATCCGGTGCTAAAGTTTTACTTGCTAAATATTGACTTTATACATGTATATATATACCATCGATCACACACTGAGCTGTTTTGTAATTTGGAGACGGCGAAATCCAAATAATATTATAGGACTGACATTTGGAAAGCTTTACCTGACACGTGTTAGGTGTTTTCAAAACTTGAGTCGTGTCTGATGGTATATGCGATTTTCTCCTAACTAATCTCATCTAATTTATCCACTGTAAAATATATGATAAAAAATCAAATTCTTCGTAACCTAAACAACAAGTTGTTGCATATCATATATGAATATGAATTCTTGGCTGTTGCGAGAAGACATGTGGGAATGTATAGGCGGTCATAGTTATTGCACACCGGTGTGTCATATGAGATGTTCTTTTAACATGATAATCAAAAAAATATTTACCCAGACGCATCAACACGTGGGTGCAAATAGAAAAGCCAATACCTCGTGTTTAACAAGAAGTATGTATTTGCCAGAAAGTATACTTTATTGACCCATACCAAGCGATATGCGCCTTTTCAAATAATACCAAGATGGATAAAACATATTTCGGATCAATAATATAGATCTGTTAACATCGAGGCAACGGTGAGAATTTTCTTGGAAAAAATAACGGCTTTTTATACATCAACAAAGACCCTATAAATAAATGTAACGAGACTTAAATACCGTTGACATAAGACAATAGCTATAAACACATGCTGCACACAAAACCGACGTGGATACTCTCAAAAATATGCAATCGTATTTCCCAATATGTAATTATCCTAATACATAATCTTCTCGTAATTAAGGCTACCGTTTCCGTTGCCGTTTCGCTTTCTGTGTGAGACTGATATCGAAGGGTGATCCGTTTCGATCAGGTTTACATCTGAGTTGGATCAGCGATAAATGATCACTAATGGAACCAGTCGGAACAATTCCCTTATGGCCTTAAGTAGTCAAGACAGATTAGCTCTCAATAACTATGCAGACTAATTAGTATGAGTGGAGAGTCTGACTGTCTGCTCTAGTTCAAGTATTGGACCCTTTTATATGTAGCTGCATGGGTGAGGGCCAAAATGAAGAAAATGGCCATTGCCTCGAATTATATTCAGCTTTGCGAATCACCTCTTCTGAACCAAATACACCAGAAGTCATACCGAGAAATTTCAGACAGAATGTAAGAATTGCCAACTCGCGTGCTCTAAGCCGATCATGTGTCTCCCAGCGGTCACTGATCAGCATATTAGCTTACGGCCAATCAGAGACAACGGTTGGTGTGCAGCAGGACGTGTCTCCTCCAAAATAGCTTAATTTCGCTGAGTTTCAAAAGTATTTTGACGTAATTGGTGACGCAAGTGAGTGAAAAAATCTTTGCTGGACCTATTCCGTCAGTCAAGTCATTCATTTAACATGGAGAAGGGATTCGCTGAACTACCACTTTTAAATTAAATTTTGACGTAATTTGCCAAAATCATAAATTATATTAATTTACACCATAGGGATGGTGATATATTATAAAAAGTTTGTAGAGGTAAATATATTTCAGGAAACCTATATTTGTTTAGATATAGCTGTTTATATTCGGCCCTACTACCTCGGGCCATAGTAAAATTGGATTGGCTGGCGAGCCGTGAGCTGCAGTGCGCGCACTTACATATAATGCACCGGTGTCTCAGATTTTTTGCAAAATGACTAAAGTTCTGGCAATCAAAATAAATGATTTGAAGTGCAAGTAAAAAAATTCTCTCTCTGTGTATGCATTGGGGTTCTCAGCAAGATATATTTACAGAAGTTTTATGCTGCAAAATAAAATGATATAGCTATAATATTCCTTGCGTGTCAAGTAATATGTTCGTAGTTGACATAGGTACTTCAGCTTGAAATGTTACCTTTTCGATACTGATACGCAAAACAAAACAATCAAGTAGGTGATGGAGGTGGTTTCCTGAAAATATACCACTCACTCAACTAGAGATACCACGGATCAACCTCGAAGATCGGATCTAATTCCCCACGCTCATATAAGAAACCTAATGTATAAACATTAACGATCTGGTTTTATATGGCGCTGCATGAGGTCCTGTTGCACAAATAATATCCAGATTTTCCTCGTATGTATTTTTCTCCGGAATACGAGATGGATCATCTTGAAAGTGAATTACCTTCGGTATGAAAGAATCTGACGGAATAGTAACATCAACCCTGCTTAAATTGAGCGAGTTTTCAGCGATAGTTTGATTGGAGACATTCGACCGTCATGAAAAAAGGCTGATTGATCGTCATTAGCAACACAAATGCAGATAAAACGATTTAACATAACAGATCACGTTCACGAAATTGAGTCTCAACTTCTTAAATCTCACAGAGATCACATGAGGTTAGAGAACTTAATAATGTGTATTTTGTAACGTGGTCTTAGAAACTGACTGAAAGAAAAAGTGAAAGCCACATCATTAAACGAGATGTCGGTAATTTCGTATCGCTTACCCTAATTTGACCGAGAAGCTGATACGATTGAGAACATCATATTCAAATGTATTACCACCTTAAGTTAATGTTCACTGAGCACATGACATGATACACAATTATCGTGACACCCCTAACCATTCCGGTTTTCAGATTAGGTACTGGTGCAATTCCCAAACCCATATTAACGAAAAGAACGAAATTTCATTGTGGAGGGACCAAATGCTGAATGAAGCCCATGGATGGATGCGGATTTGTCAAAAAAAACACATTACTGATTTCATGATTGAGAAAGACCTTGACTCGCATGAAGAAATAAAGAAGACAACACTAGATTTTCTGAAGAATCCCCCAGAGTCATTGCATGTAAGCTGTAACAGGGGTTTGTTACGATATAAATGTAACGCAGAGTCTCCGATGTAAATCCAGATGTAAAGGTGTTTATCCACAAATAAGCAGTCAAACATAAAATATACACGACAATCGGTTTTCCAGATACAGTAAGTTTGGGAATCCAAAACTATCAAAACGCAGTGTCCGTACAGAGTTTGGTTATCCAGAAGACTCCACATAATGACAGAACGTTCAAGTTTTATACGAAGATATGACAATGAACCAACATGGCAAATGGACACAGAAACAAGACATAGAACTAGAAATACAAGTTTGACCAAACATATAGGTAAGAATATAAAAGAAGCTATTAAATAAGACAGTACTAAAACATGTGTGCGATCCACATATCCGTTCAACAATCAGACCTCACGCAGGGTTTTCCTCTTAGTGGTCTAGCATTACTCTTTTGTCAGCCGGTTAATTGCAATTAACAAAAGACGCATCAGTTCTCCGGTATATGGTTCAGTATAATTGTTAGCTAAGAGAAAACCGTAAAAGTGAAGTTATGGCAGGAAATATGATAAGTTACAGAATTATGATATAAGTTGAATTAAAGTTTAATAAGAAATGTTGAATAAATAAAGGTAGTTGAAGCTATGTTACAATACTCCGAACTCCAACGCCCACGTTTGCAGACGAAGCAGTTGGAGTAATTCCCGAGGCTGTTTAGCGTATGTCAAGAAACGAGTAAACCAGTGGTCGGCGGAAGCACAGTGTACAACATATACAGTTTTATGTCGGAAATATCAGTCGACTTTTGGGGGGAACCTATCCATCGCCGAGTCATACTTCTGTTCTGTAATTTGAGTTGTGTCGGTACCTGGTTGGCTAAGTTATAGTTCACTCTTTTTCTTCACACATTTTTATATTTAGGCATCTTCATTGTAAAGTTTTTTTACGTCTACCAAATATTTTCTCAAGGGTTTCTGTATTTTTAATCAGCTATGTATATGATTGAACTGGAACGAAAGAAAATTATGACATGACAGTTCGTGACATTATACAAAAATTGCAAGCCGATGGTGTGACATCAGGATTTGTCAGCTTGACAGGTGATATCCAACAAGTGCGTAATACAGCTTGAATACTAGTACCGCCTGTCGAGAGTTGACAAATCCCAATGTCACTCACTGTAGCGTACAATAACTGCATTATTACACTGTTCGTTTCTAAATTATCCTAAAAAAATACAGTTTTACCGGTAGCAAAAGCTGAGCGATTGCAAACGTATGATCGATGTCCGATATTACAAGTTGAACTCATATGTGATCGAGATGTATAATATGCGGTACCGTAGAATTCAATATTCCCGGGCCGATCTAAGTCTTTATCTTTGGTTGTAAAAAAAGTGGATTAAGTGCCAAATTTATCCTTGAAATATGATTAAAGACACACAAAATCTCAAAATTTCACACTCATGTTGACATGTTGGAACGCGTACTAGCGATGGTGCGTCGCCACAATTGCCAAACACGCGTCTATTTCTTGTGTCGTAATATCGAGAATTACAGAATAGCATGTGATTTGAGTTGCAACCAATCAGCAGGTTGATGGTCAAAATGAAATGCATGATAGTATGACTGAAAATCTTTGCTTTTTTCTGCATAGGCCTTTTTTTTTTACCTCAGATGATTATTTCTCAAATTTATTAAGCAGATTTTTGGAGGAAAATTGCATACATAATATAATCTAACAATTTAGTGTAAAATTGGCAAGAAGATATATTTGGGGATTTTCTTGTAACACATGACCTACCATAGATAGAATGTGGAAATTTTAATCCACCTAGGTCTCAGAGGTAACACAGATATTTAGGAAGGGGGAATACGATCCTCCCATGCCGCGGAACACACAGAAAGCGGAAGGCCTGGTTTACGGTTAAGCCTGACCCTAATCATCACCCTATATCAATCATTTTGAAACAACATTGGACAAATCACATGCCTGTCAACACCTTATTTACTCAGAACGGAGAAGTTATATATTAAGTGATATATTAATGCTGCATTGGCCCATGATAAACGACAAGCGCCTGTACATCCCTATGCAATCTTCATTAGATTTCCCGATAATAATATGCATTTTAGTCCAATTGTTATCTGAGGAGAACGGCATGGTATTCATCTTTCGTGTAAGTACCACTAAACAAAGGAGCCAGTCTGTAGAACAATGAGTCTAACCTTGAAATATAAACTTTATCGTCTATCAACATATTTAATCAGATGAAGTCGCCAGTGAAGGGTTCTCGAGATGTTGTAGAGCTCATCATATACCCAAATCTGCAAAATGTCACCGATCTTCAAACACCCGATGGAAAGGAATGGCATGCTACTCGTCAGATAGCCTCTTTTTTGTTCTGCTTAACGTTGGATTGCGAGAGAGCATCACCAACAGACATTAGAAGAAACACTACGCATCAAATATTTGAATAACACGATTTGCTGATTTTGTTTCAGAATGTTTCATTATTAGGCTTTGGAGTCAAAAATATTAAAAGTACTTTCATAACCCAAGGACACCTATAAAACGTACGGTTTGAAAGAGTGCCTACTTTTCTCGATAGACTAATTCCTGGCTACTCTTCGTTTTTTTTCTATTTCATGGATTGGTTGCGAGTTTCATGTTCAAGTATTGCACTGTCTTGTTTTCGAACATTCAACTGAATCCTTTTAAAATCTGCATAATTGGATTACTCCATCAGCCTCTTGTGTGTTTCACATTCTGGCTCGGCCTTTTAGTAGTCTAAGAGAACCACCAGGCAAAGTCGATGGTGTTTCTGTTTTAACAATGTCGGTGCTGTTACTAGCTAAGCCATTCAATAGGTATACATACAACATGAAAACGAAACAGCAGGAAAACACACCTAGTGTTCGTGTGATATCTCGCAGAACAATTCTTTCTGCTACAGACGCATCGGACTGACCACTGCGATCTCCCATGACTACATATTCATATTTATATCCATAACCTGAAAGGAAATGTGAATGAAATATGAATTTAACACCACCTCACCTCGCTTATACGAAAATATACACACCGCACATAGCGCACATTCATATTTAATTACTTCATACCTGAATGAATGACAACATACGCAATTTACCTATCATTATAATACTGCATGTTTCATTCACTGCCTATAGCGCCTATATTATCATTAATATTGTGTTGACATTGCAGCCCCTAATTATATCTAGGCCTGTAATTGGATTTCATGTTCGTTGTCTCTTGATTAATAAACACAAAATCATTGAATACGCAATTAAAGGACATATACAATGATTAACCCGAGGCAGTGAAATGATTGCATTTGAATATTTGTTCATCAGGAAAATTGATCATTAAGTGAATTTCCTAGTCACTTGGATTATTACATCGGGCTAATAATGTGATGAATACGCACTAGGTCTCAAGTACTCGTCTTAGTATTATGGAATGGTATGTGGGGAAGGCTTGTAATAGCAGCAACAATATGATTGATTATATTCAAAATTTTACACACTGGCCAACAGTATAAACGCATGTGTCACATCCACCCCTCACCCCGGCAAACAACTGAGAATTTCACAAATGTTTTTATTCTGAATGTCTATCATATATCGCGCACAATGTCACTAGTTTGCACTCTGTCCGTCCGCTCGTTTGACATACATGTATATGGGTCTTTCAAACACAGATATTAGGGTAAATTCTGGAATGCCGTACAGATACAAAGGCCATATATTAGAAGATGTTGAAATTATAAATAAGTTTAACGTCGAGATTATAAATAAATACGTTACGGTTCCTCAATTTACCTTGTATGATATTGAAATTGCATTACCTTTTTCTCGCCCTGAAAACATACGAGATGCCAACATAACGTTAGGGTTCATTCTCAGGCAGTACATGACATAATTTCTGACATGCGGGTGCAGATAAGAAATGCACTAAACATTTCGTCAAGATACTCTGAACCATATCATATGTTTGGTATCAATGGTAGCAATTGTAACAGAAGCACAGCTATTTGATTTAGTTAATGCTTCCAATGTAAGTTATATGCCCCACCATGCAGGTCAGTAAGTACAGGTATATGCACTACATCATGACACGCAAGTTACCAAGATTTTACACGAACAGTTCTGTGATTAATAAAAGTAAACCGTCACAGATTTCACCAAACAGTAGCGATGATGGCGCACCCCTCCCCAAATAAACCAAGAGGCTTCATTGGATGACCTTGGGTAGCAAGCATGTTGTGAAATATGGAATTTCTTAGCCACCATACAATTGCATAAAGTTCGATTTTTCATTTACCAATTTTATATAATTTGTGCATGCTATATGATGATGTGCTTTGACAAAAATATTTCCGAGATTCTATTTCATGACCCTTTAGGTCAGTTTTTGTGAACGTTTGCGAACACAGCTATTTGCGAGAAACAGTTATGTAAATTTCAGTTCCTATGATTTAACATTGCATAATTGTGTAACCGCACTAGAATTGTACTGAATTCTTCTGAATTTGCACTGAAGGTTTGACGAGTTAGTTTCGAGTTAACTTGACCCTGTAATGTTCTAGCATTGTATAAAAAGAAATGACCGGTGCGTACAGGCAGGCTAGTTCAACATCATGTCTCCGATGATAGATGTACTATCTCCAGTTTTGAAAGACATTTACAAAATGGTCTGGTGTTAATGAAGCTGTGTTGGTCTGCCTGTCAAATACCGCCGATCATTCCTAAGTTAGGTGGAATGAATTTACAATAAATCGACTTAATATTCAGTAGATATGGACTCCCGTCATTGTTGTATCTTGTCTCATTTAGAGAGGCTATCAAGTCTTCGAGAAATCTCGTAAGCCGAAACTGGAATCTATTATCTAGGTTTTATGGAGTCAACAGACGACCTTGCGTTACAACATCTTAAGATCGCTCACAAGCCCTTGTCGTCTTGAAGAGTGCCAATGGTCGTTGAAGTACAACTTCGTGTGAATACTGAAAGGCAGTTGATTGGTTAAACTGAGCCAAAGTTGAAAACAGGATGAGGCAATTATAATCTGAACGAGTGGTTTGTATTGTGTAATTACAACACATATAAGGGAAGTGGGAAGAGGTGCCGACATACTGACAGAGCCACATGACTTCATAGTATAGTCTTTCGGTTAACCTATTCTAAAGCACATACCAAGAATCTAACGATTCGTGATATGTGTTGCATCTCAGGTACGCTTTTATTGTACCTGTTCATGTGGCAACTTGGATGATATGACCACACGGCCCCTAGCACCGGCATAAGCGATATTAGATACAAATCTGGAGAGCTATGATGGAAATGCTCTGACAACTCGTATATTGGTAATTGGTGAGCTGTTTCGCTATGACAACTCGTACATTTGGGATTGGTGAGCTGTATCGTCGTCAGATGAAAATGACGGCATTTAACACAAAAGACTAGTCTGTAAGGCCCCCATTATAGGTTGGTCACTTGTGGGATAACGGGGAAAAAACGTTTTTCTGGAGGAGAGGTGGGCAGTAGAGTATCACGATCGATTCTCATCTGCACGAATCTCACACAATATTGACACCACGGTGTCATTATCACAGCTCCTGTTCCTATTACATTTTGGGTTGATTTGAGTTATGGCAAATAACAGATATTTCATGCATGAAAGATTCATATCTCAGAGGTTAATGTTGTTTGCCGATGTGATAAACTCACAGACGGTGTAAATTCATGGAGTCGTTTGGCCGAAGCCCTATATGGCCTCCGGTTAACTTATTGGGAAGCTCCGGTAGTGGGTATCCGAGCAGCAGATTCTAATAACGAAAATTGTGAAGACAGATACGATAACGTTGCAAGAGGTCGTTTTGTATCGAGAATATGCACTTGGATCTTCAGTAATTGACTGAAGGATCGTCGTATTTAACCCTATCTGGCCTGGGCTTTTTGGGACGTATCCTGGCCGGGGGGGGGGGGGCGAAATGGCCCCCTAATTATTTTCTTA
>JAVTVY010017396.1:0-60246 GCA_036873755.1 Hanleya hanleyi | reverse complement strand
CCACAAGCCAATCAATTGGTAGAGACACCCTTATTATAATAGCTGGGGTTCAGAGCCGAGGGGTTTGGATAGCGCAGCTTCATGTTCTTAGAGAAGTGAAATTCTCCACAGTATCTGTATGTAATCTGTGCATTTTTATTCTGAAATTTGAAGGAAATCTGTTCAGGATCAAAGAAAATCTCCAATACCTCGTGTGGGGTTTTTTTTTTTTTTTTTTCCAAAGCACAATGACGTTGGGCTTGCAATCTTGTAACATTGTGACTAGGCACTATGAAAATAACATGTGTGGTATTGGAGGTTTGTTTTGATTCGGAATAGATTTCCTTCGAATTTCAGAATAAAAATGCACAAATTACATAGAGATACTGTGGGGAATTTCACTTCTCTGAGATGAACTGGCTCCGATATTTAGCCGAAAATACCATCCCATCGTGATACAGCTCAGTAACTCTAGCCGGTTGTAGTTATTTCTTCCATCCCATGGGCCATGTGTAACATTTAAAAAAATTATATTTTTTTTCTTAAAAATATATAAAACAGGGGTTGAATTGTGAATAATATTTTGTGGATATTTTTTAAAAATAATTGTTTCACATTAACATCAACTGCTTGACAGGATATGGGGCAACAGATAAACAGAGGACAAATGGACAAAAGACCCGTCCGACACTTAGTTTCAGGCCAGGGCAATAAGATCACAACTGTACATGTTCCCCCCCCCCCCCTCCCTGTAGATATGTGGATATCTGGTCACTTTTTACCCCTCGGCCATTTTGGCCTCGGGGTATTGTCATTGCCATGTACGTCCGTCCGACATGTACGTCCGTCCGTCAGTCCGTTAACACATTTTAGGCAAAATCGCTTGAGATACAACCACCAATTTTCAACACTTATTTATCTAGTGCTAAGTCAGATTCCTATTGAAAGTGGCTTCTCTCAGCCCATATTTTACAGAGTTCTGCCCCTTTACAGATATATTTGTCCCCCGCTACTTAGTAGCAACACCGGTGTCCGTAATTCCGTGATTCCGTTATTCCGTGAGATTTTCTTGTCCGGACAATAACTCGTGAACGATTTAACCGATCAACTTCAAACTTGGGGTGTGCCTTGACATTGGCGGGAGGACGGTTGGGATTGTTTTTTAGCAATGTACATAATCCAATATGGCCGCCGTCAGCCATATTGGATTATAAGCAGTTGGATCTTAGATTTTCTTGTCCGGACAATAACTCGTGAACGATTTAACCGACCAACTTCAAACTTGGGGTGTGCCTTGACATTGGCGAGAGGACGGTTGGGATTGTTTTCCAGAAATGTGCGTAATCTAATATGGCCGCCATCAGCCATATTGGATTATAAGCAGTTGGATCTTGTCCGGACAATAACTGGGGTACGATTCAACTGATCTACTTCAAACTTGGGGAGTGCCTTGACATCGGTGAGGGGACGGCTGGGATTGTTTTTCAGCAATGTACATAATCCAATATGGCCGCCGTCAGCCATATTGGATTATAAGCAGTTGGATCTTAGATTTTCTTGTCCGAACAATAACTCGTGAATGATATAACCGATCAACTTCACACTTGGGGTGTGCCTTGACATTGGTGAGAGGACGGTTGGGATTTTTTCAGCAATGTGCGTAATCTAATATGGCTGCCGGCAGCCATATTGGATTATAAGCAGTTGGATCTTGTCCGGACAATAACTGGAGTACGATTCAACTGATCTACTTCAAACTTGGGGAGTGCCTTGACATCGGTGAGATGACGGTTGGGATTGTTTTTCAGCAATGTGCATAATCCAATATGGCCGCCGTCAGCCATATTGGATTATAAGCAGTTGGATCTTGTCCGGACAATAACTAGAGAACGATTCAACCGATCTGCTTCATATGTGGTGAGTGCCTTGACATTGTTGAGAAGAGGATTAGGATTGTTTTTCAAGGACGTGCTTAATCCAATATGGCCACCATCAGCCATACTGGATTTCATTGGATTTTAAACAGTTTGATCTTGTCTGGACAATAACTGGAGTACGATTCAACTGATCTACTTCAAACTTGGGGAGTGCCTTGACATCGGTGAAAGGACGGTTGAGAATTTTTTTCAGCGATGTGCATAATCCAATATGGCCGCCGTCAGCCATATTGGATTTTAAGCAGTTGGATCTTAGATTTTCTTGTCCGGACAACAACTCGTGAACGATTTAATCGATCAACTTCAATTTTGGGGTGTGCCTTGACATTGGTGAGAGGACGGTTGGGATTGTTTTTTAGCAATGTGCCTAATCGAATATGACTGCCGTCAGCCATATTGGATTATAAGCAGTTGGATCTTGTCCGGACAATAACTCGAGAACGATTCAACCGATCTACTTCATACCTTGTGGAGTGCCTTCACATTGTTGAGAGGATGATTAGGATTGTTTTTCAAGGACGTGCTTAATCCAATATGGCCACCCTCAGCCATACTGGATTTCATTGGATTTTAAGCAGTTTGATCTTGTCCGGCATGTCCGGACAATAGCTGGAGTACGATTCAACTGATCTACATGTACTTCAAACTTGGGGAGTCCCTTGACCTGGGTGAGATCCCGGTTAGGATTGTGTTTCATGAACGAGCATAAACCAATTTGGCTGCCATCTACCAGCGATATTGGATTATGTTGCATTTTAAGCAGTTGCATTTTGTCTGGACAACAACTCTAGAATAATTCAACTGATCGACTTTAAACTTGGGGAGTGCATGGACATTGGTGAGAGGACAGTTGTCATGTAGTATGTTTTATGGATGTGCATAATTCAATATGGGTGCCATCCGCTGTATTAGATTATGTTAAGCTCATCAGCGATATCTCCATGTTCAAATCATACTCTTCATCAATGATATGAGATATCATCGACCAAAAAAAATCGACCATAGAGATCCATGGCCCCCGCAGCAGCAGCGCCAGTTATGGTGGATGTAATCCACCATAACTGGTGCTGTTAGTGGGGGGCATGGACCTCTACGGTCGATTTTAATTTCTATTTCTGTCCTATATGCATGAATGTAACCAACTATATCTGCAGAACTGTGTTCGGTATAGCTACTATATTTTGGAAACTTATTTATATTGTTGTATTCTACAAGCCAACAAAGGATTACTCGCCTCGGCTTATGGAGTTATACCCCTTTCGGATGTAATAATCTCCGATTTTGTTATCTGTAGTTGAATGTACAAGTTATATCTGCAGATCTGTGTTTGGTACAGCTTATTCATCTCGGTTCTTATTATGCCCCCCCTCTAACTAGAGTGGGGGCATATAGCGATCGCTTTGTCCGTCCGTCTGTCTGTCTGTCCGTCCGAATTTGTTGTCCGCGCGATATCTCGGTTAATAATTGATGGACAGGATTGAAACTTGCATGGAATGTCGCCAGTGGCTCATAGTTGTGCAGCGTAGAGTTTTTTCCGAGTTCCGGTATCATTTTCAAGAGTTATGGCCCTTTTTCTGAAATCTCTCTGAATGGGACTTGTCCGGGCTGGATCTTGGTTAATATTGTATGAACAAGTATGAAATTTGCATGACATGTGGTCAGTGCCCCACAGTTGTGCAGCGTAAAGTTTCTCCCTGTTCCGCCTATATTTTCAAGAGTTATGGCCCTTTGTTCCTGAAATCTCCGTGAATTGGGACTTGTCCGGGCTGGATCTTGGTTAATATTGTATGGACAATTATGAAATTTGCAGGGTATGTGGTCAGTGCCCTGTAGTTGTGCAGCGTGAAGTTTCTTCGCGTTTTGCATATATTTTCAAGAGTTATGGCCCTTTGTTCATCAAGTCTTTGTGAATTGGGACTTAATTGTCCAGGCTGGATCTCGGTTAATATTGTATGGACAAGTATGGAATTTGCAGGATATGTGGTGAGTGCCCTGTAGTTGTGCAGTGTGAAGTTTCTCCGCGTTTCGCATATATTTCAAGAGTTATGGCCCTTTTGTTCTTGAAATCTTTGTGAATTGGGACTTGTCCGGGCTGGATCTCGGTTAATATTGTATGGACAATTACGGAATTTGCATGATATGTGGTCAGTACCCCATAGTTGTGCAGCGTGAAGTTTCTCTGCTTTCGGTTATATTTTCAAGAGTTATGGCCTTTTGTTCATCAATCCTAAATGAATGGGATATATTTATTTGTCCAAAGCACATTCCAAAGTAGATCACATAGGTCCTGAAGTATGAAATTGCCCCAAAAAGAGGGAATTGGATGCAAAATTTAAAGTTCACGATCGCTTCATAATTTCACCACAATATACTCCCAAGGAATGTAGGTCTCATAACCAGGTCACATTTTTGAATTTGGCGAAAGTCCCGGGTGGAATATGTACATGTATTATGCGAGGCATGCCAAAAAAGTGACTGAAACAGAATTATTATAATTAGCCAAATTAGGCCTCCACAGACCAATACAAAACAGAACAATGGTGGAGCAGTGTCGGATTAAAGCGGAAGGGGGGCATACAATTGAGCAATCTCTGATTGCTTCCTTGCTGCGTTTAACAGTAGTGCTAAGTCCGACGCCTATCGAAAGTGGCTCCCCTCGGCCCATACTTTACAGAGTTATGCCCCTTTACTGATATATTAATTTCTATTTCTGTCCTATATGCCTGAATGTACTACCGGTATATCTTGATCATCCCACATTGAACTATCTCTTCCTCAATTCACAATACACATGGGTCACAATCACTTGGGGAAAGCTGAGGGGTTTTGATTAGATCAATCTCATGTTATACCCCTGTACATAGTTGAGGGTATACTGGATTCCGACTGTCTGTCTGTCCGTCCGTGTGTCAGTGTATCCATCCATTCATCTGTCTGAGTTGTGGCTTGGGTTTGCTTTTCACATGCTATAACTCACTGCTATTTATCCAAAGTTCTACACTCATAAAAACATGTTGGTCTAGACTCTTAAGGGGCTGAGGAGTTGTAGCACCTCTGGTGCCTCATGTTGCTCTTTGCATTGTCTGGTTCCGCCGCACAATCGGCTGAACCCGGTTCTCAGTGCCTACTATGAGCTTACATGTACGATGCAACAACAACAATTGGACTGCCAGCGATGTAGTGTCACCGCAGACTTGTAAATGATGCCCTGGTAACATGGTAAACTGCCCGCCTTGTGGTGTTTGTCTACTCTGCGGTTTTATGTGTGCCTGTACGTCCCCAAGAATGCCTGGTGTATATAGTTCGTAAACGATAGCATTGGAGAGACAATTTT
Source organism: Hanleya hanleyi (assembly GCA_036873755.1). Classification (NCBI taxonomy): domain Eukaryota; kingdom Metazoa; phylum Mollusca; class Polyplacophora; order Lepidopleurida; family Hanleyidae; genus Hanleya; species Hanleya hanleyi. The sequence goes on along the minus strand of JAVTVY010017396.1, from coordinate 54,996 downwards.
TGCGAAAATCCCTGTTGCTGTTGCTGCACGATCATTGCATATTCGCCGAGCAGACATTGCAATAAATGAATTCTCGTCGGACAGGTTCCGCTTCTCGGATTATGAAGACCCCAGTTTTCAACACTCGTAGTCACGTCCTTTCCCGTGAAGTTGGCGTTCATTTAATATTTTAATGTGTACGCATACTGCATGGAATATATTTCCAGAGGACATATGTGTCGAAGCAACAACAATAGTATTTACATTTTTCTCATCTTGTGAACTTGGCCGGATCCTGTCCAGTGCAATGTATTCTGGCGGACACTGCTCACCGAATATAATTTAGTTTGAAAAAGTTTGAACACCAAACAACAAAACTTTTCGAAAGCGGAAACAACAGAATTTGTCAGGTACCGCTTTCGAAAAGTTTTGTTGTTGTTGATGTTCCAACTTTTTCAAACTAAATTATATACGCAATGATCGTGCAGCAACAACAACAGGAATTTTCGCACAAATTGTCTCTCCCACGCTATCGTTGTCAACAAACAAATTTACTATAAGCACCAGGCATATATAAGTAATCTTGGGGACTTAACGCAAACTCGCGCAGCTCTTGCCAGTATTTGCGCTACACAGAACTATTAATAAAACCAGTTAATAAAACTATCTAGTCTCCTCGCAAATTTGTCGTATCATTTTGTCACAATAGAATTGCATGAATTATGAAAATCTGCTCGAAAAAACTGGTAGAAGACATTGACGCAGACGATCCACTTTTGAGCTTATTACTGCAGATAGTTCCTTGCTAACGGGAAGACCTGGCGTATTTCGAAATGAGCCACCTTGACAAATTCACTTCCTTGAAGACTAAACTCTGTGTTCCAGTTGTGATTCCCCAAACAGACTCATCCACAACTTGGAGAAAATCTCCACATGGATTCATACATCTGCTATCGACTGAAACATGCCAGCTGAAACGTTTTGAAACTTCAAACCCATTATTGGTGATCCAGACATCAGTACTTTGAGTACTTTCATTAATTACTTGGATTACCGGCCCGTCGACGTGCCTGCCGCTTAGGCATTTACAAGAATTCTGTTTGTTAAATGAAAAGAAAAACAAAACAAAACAAAAAACACACACACTATATTGTATGACTTGATACTTCCAATGGAGATTTGGCAGAATTGTTGGAAATGTTCGTTCATCTTTACTCGCGCTGACAGACTGTCGGCTTTTGTACATGACTGGACAGGAAAATGATGTGAAATGATCATTGGTGCCCGATACATGGACTGTTGATGTGCTATGACAGTAGTTCCCTAGGAAACAATTTAACCCTCTGTCTCTTTCAACACAACATTACCTCACATCATGAAGCTTGGTCAATGAAGTATAAAAGCATTTTCCAAGAGTTCTTGTGGCTACAAAGTGCCCCAGACCTGATGAAGCTGATTCTTCACAGAATATGGATGATGCTCAAACATTTCAAACACCCTAATCCACACCACATGAAGTTGAGGTGAAGCTAGAACAACAACAACAATATGCCCCCACTGGTGTTTCATGTGATGTGACACTATAATTCAACGAGAAAATTGTCTTCTATAATTTTTTTTTTTTTTAAATTCTCCGATTATCTGGAATTTTACATTTTGCAGTCAAAAAAAAAAAAAAAAAGAAGTTGAAACACAGGATTTTTTTTCCATCCTCCGTAGTTGAATTATTTTGATGGCCATCAGTAATCCAAGTAATAAAATAAGTGTGGCCTTATGATCTGATGTCACCTGTGTATTGGAACATGAAAACCCTTCATGGGTCAATAGAGAGACACATGTATCTACAGTAATTCCTCTAATATTTCAATCACAAATTTCCCACCATAATATGGGGGTGATCAAATTAATTAGAACATGAAGGTGATAAAAATGGTCCAAAATCGTGCATATAATCCATTATTTCTTTGCTATATCAATGATTCTAGAGGGGGATCAAATTTATAAGAACCATCGAATGAAATCTGTCCCCAAAAGTGGGTGTGATATTGAATTATTTAGAGAGATTACCATAGCTTCAATTTGGTATGGAATGTAACATTTCACCCCACACTTGTCCTGTAGATGTTTCACGTTTTGTTTCTTGTAGGAGTGGGAGTGTCCACGGGCAGGCATTACAGCTCATAAAAGTAGCCGTCCAATCTCTCCTGGACACACTTGGTGATAACGATTTCTTCAACATTGTATCTGTAAGTCATTCTCTTGTGTCTTCCTTAACATAGGAAGATGATTTGACCTTTGATGGTGGCGTCACCTAACACAACCACCACATGCCATGCGTATGGATTCCTGATACTATGTCTAGATGACTTCATAATTTAATAAAAACAGCATCAAAATCAAAGAACAAAATCAACCATAGAGGTCCATGTCCCCCGCTAGCAGCATCCACCATAACTGGCGCTGCTGCTGCGGTGGCTATGGACCTCTATGGTAGATTTTTTTTGGTTGATGATATCTCATATCATTGATGAAGAGTATGATTTGAAAATGGAGATATCGCTGATGAGCGATCCAGTATGGCTGATGGTTGCCATATTGGATTAAGCACATCCTTGAAAAACAATCCTAATCCTCCTCTCAACAATGTCAAGGCACTCCCCTGGTATGAAGTAGATCGGTTGAATCGTTCTCGAGTTATTGTCCGGACAAGATCCAACTGCTTATAATCCAATATGGCTGACGGCGGCCATATTCGATTACGCACATTGCTGAAAAACAATCCCAACCGTCCTCTCACCAATGTCAAGGCACACTTCAAGTTTGAAGTTGATCGGTTAAATCGTTAACGAGTTATTGTCCGGACAAGAAAATCTAAGATCCAACTGCTTGTAATCCAATATGGCTGGCGGCGGCCATATTGGATTACGCACATTGCTGAAAAACAATCCCAACCGTCCTCTCACCAATGTCAAGGCACTCCCCAAGTTTGAAGTAGATCAGTTGAATTGTATTCCAGTTATTGTCCGGACAAGATCAAACTGCTTAAAATCCAATGAAATCGAGTATGGCTGATGGTGGCCATATTGGATTATTGAAGCACGTCCTTGAAAAACGGGGCCCTCGGTGGCCGAGTGGTCTAAGGCGCTTCGCTGGGGACCGCTAGCCTCACACCGCTGAACCGGCACGGGTTCGAGCCCAGCTGGTCCATGTGTGAAAGTTTGTCAGTTACTTGCCGAAGGGCGGTGGTTCTCTCCGGTTCTCCGGCTTCCTCCACCAACCAAACTGACTGTCACCATATGAGTGAAACAAACTTGAGTGTGACATTAAGCCAAAACCCCCCCACCCTCCTTGAAAAACAATCCCAATCCTCCTCTTAACAATGTCAAGGCACTCCCCAGGTATGAAGTAGATCGTCTGAATCATTCTCGAGTTATTGTCTGGACAAGATCCAACTGCTTATAATCCAATATGGCTGACGGTTATTACGTATGATTACACACATTGCTGGAAAACAATCCCAACCGTTCTCTCGCCCATGTCAAGGCACACCCCAAGTTTGATGTTGATCGGTTGAAACATTCACGAGTTATTGTCAGGACAAGAAAATTTTACGGAATTACTAAGTAGCAGGTGACAATAAGCGATGTATGTTTTCGGGATAGGCCATCTTTCACTGATTTTCCATTCCCCACTAAATTGACTCTTGAGGTTTGATGGATATTTTTAACAAACCAATTATTGTCCATTCAATTAAAATATGAACAAAATTTGGAAAATTGCCACGTTTACATTTCATCTTTATATGTTAATGGAGTGATGTAATCATTAGAGCCTTTACCAATGCTGGCCTGTCATGGGGAAACTTTGTAGTTGTGTTCCAGAGAGATGGAAGAAAACTTTTGAGCCCAGACAAGTTGATTTATGGATATCTGAGAGATGAAGAAACTGTTCTATTGATAAAAGTACATCATTCAAAGTATATCATTCAACTTTGAATTCAGTTGTAATTCAAACCATAACTGTCCTTTCTCTGTTCTTCATTTTAGTTTTCTAGTGAGGCTTCATATGTCTACGACTGTTTTAACGAGACTTTCGTGCAGGCAAACTACAGAAATAAAAGGGTGAGTGTGATGTCACATATACTAGGGACTGGAATCCCGAATAGACCAATAACAAACATTGAGATGAATGTATTACTGTGATATTATAAACGAACATGACCATTAACTCACCTTCGGGAGTGATCAAGTTTAATACCAATGATGTTTTTTATCTTACCCTATTTCTTCTAAAAAAATACAAGCAAGAAATATATAAAATACAATCTAAGTGCTTCAATTTTGTGCATCATCCATCAAATTTGCTGTATTATTTTTGTTTATTGAACTTCCAAAGGAACAGTTCATTTTTTCCAACATGCTGTCGATCATATACGGATGTAGTAGCGGACACTGCAACAGAACAGGCATTAATGTCCTATGGGCTCCCAACGCTATATATTGAGAGTTTTCGCCAGCTCACTCCATAACTGTATGAAGAAACAAATTTACTGAACTGACATGTTGACTAAATTTCTATGGGTTCGATTTTTTCAGATTATGCAAAACAAGGTAGCAGAATTAAAAGCTATGGGTAAGGCAGACTTTGGTGTTGGGCTGACATTTGCATTTCAAGAGTTTGAACGGGTAAGTGTTTGTGTTCTGTTTTGTGATAATACTGTAGTCAAACACCTTGTTTCACAAATGACCTACTGTTTTGTGCTCTCTAGTATAGGAAATAGCATCACAAAGATTACTGTAACAATATCAACTTGTTAAGGTTGACTGGGTCAGTTAAATTTGTACCAATTTTCTAGTTGTTTTACGGAAATGATACAGATATTCTGATTTGAGGAGGTGCAGGTTAATGCATACAGTAATTTCTCTAATAAATCGATTACCCTATCGGAGATCCATCACCTACGATTTTTGAAGAAAAATATGATCGGAAGTTGTAATAATTCAATCTTCCCCCTCCCAGATTTTTTTCCCATCGGCATATATGCCGGATGGGATCCTGTCGTCATGCTGTCCGGCTGGCTGGCTGGCTGGCTGGCTGGCTGAACGACGTGACCGCTCTAAAAGGTGAACGTTCTAAAAGCCGAACCGTTGCAGCTAGAGACTTCAAATTTGGTATACAGCAATGTTGGGTGGTAAAGCACAAGGCTATTGAAATTGGGTAAATTTCAGTGTTTTTGCTGTTTCCATGGCAACATAATGGAAAATATCCACAGAATGAGGTTACTGCTTTAGAAACAGAACCATTGCAGCTAGACACTTCAAATTTGATAGCATTATTGTGTGCTTGGTGTTTTTGCAGTTTCCATGGCAACAAATGGAAAATATCCACAGAAGGTTTGCAACCATTCCATCATCTGTATAATACACCTGGGCCTATCATACTATCGTACTATGCCTTTAACATTTTACATTAACCAACAATACATGTGAACATTTCCTCACACATAATTGAGAGCCACTTTAATGCTCCTCTTATCAGAGCGGGTGGTTGGTGGGTGCCCGCCACTTTTATATCTAGTTATACCCCCCGACACGTGTAGGGGGCGTATACTGGTTTCAGCTTGTACGTCCGTCCGTAACATTTCGTTTCCGGAGCATAACTTGACAACCGCTAGTTGGATTCCTCTCAAATTTGGTATGCAGCTACCATACCATGAGACCTTGCTTGGGATTGCGTTTGGCGCGTGTGCGTCTACAGGTGGCGCCACCTAAGGTCAAAAGTTTCTCATGTCAGTCCGTAACATTTCGTTTCCGGAGCATAACTTGACAACCACTACTTGGATTCCTTTCAAATTTGGTATGCAGCTGCCATACCATGAGACCTCGCTTGGGATTGCGTTTGGCGCATGTGCGTCTACAGGTGGCGCCACCTAGGGTCAAAAGTTTCTCATGTCAGTTCGTAACATTTCGTTTCCGGAGCATAACTTGACAACCGCTGCTTGGATTCCTCTCAAATTTGGTATGTAGCTACCTTACCATGAGACCTCGCTTGGGATTGCGTTTTGCGCATGTGCATCTACAGGTGGCGCCACCTAGGGTCAAAACTTTTTCTTGTCGGTCCGTAACATTTTGTTTCCGGAGCATTACTTGACAACAGCTAATTGGATTCCTCTCAGATTTGGTATGTAACTACCTTACCATGAGACCTCGCTTGGGATTGCGTTTGGCGCATGTGCGTCTACAGGTGGCGCCACCTATGGGCAGAATTTTCTCAGTTGGTCCGTAACATTCCATTTCTGGAGCATAACTTGACAATGGCTGATTAGATTCTTCTCAAATTTTGTATATAGCTGCCATACCATGAGACCTAGCTCAGGATGTTGCATATGCGTCTTCCCTTCCCATTTACTTCCTTTTCCTCTTCAATGTGGTTATCCAGATGACAGTAATTCGCCTATCTGTTGCAACAGCCCATTTCAAGTCTACACGGTTCTAGTGGTAACAACAGTTAGGTAAAACACTATATGCCTGCATAACCCCATTCTCAACAATCATTATTAACATCAATTTTCTGAACAATCCATTAAACTCATCTGAGTATCGTCACGACACATGCATAGACAATCCGTTAACCGCACTCCAACTGAGCGAGGTCTCATTGTCAACTAGTTACATACCGTGCCGCCACCCATAACATGTATACTTATATTCCTCTACAAATACTCGTCAATTTCTATCAAATGTGCATCCGGGGGGTATCTTGTAAGCATGCTTACTGATGATTTCCACTGCCACAGTCCCATTCAGCTTACTCGTGAAACGTTAACCACCCCCATGTATCTATGCCCTTACGGGGGGTATCTTGTAAGCAGCCTTACTGATCATTTTGATCAAATGTGTGCATCCCTCAGACTATGCTCTAGTTGTCTCTAGCCAACTTTCCATACAAATATACATGACGGTTTTTCCTCCAACTACTTCTGTTTCCCCTTATTGAATGCCCTTCATCTGTCTATACCGGAGATTTATATTGCTCATGTGAAAGGGACGGCAAGTTCACACTAGGCCGATGGGATCAAGTGAGGCCGTGGCCACTAGTTAGTAGGTCCCGTTTGTAATAAAAAAGTTATCACACACACGTGTTGACCAGTGATTCAGTCATTCACAGTTTTACTGCCAGTACAATGGTATGAATATCTAAAAAAAATTGAAAACCGACCATAATAAAACTAAAAAGTATACGATTTAAAAAGTAAATAATACATTTTTTTTTTGCAAAAACTCAATTTCCAAAGCATTGTTGTTGTCAATGATGTCTAGACTAATATATTCACAGAGCTAAAAATAAAATAAAGATTGGTTTTGCTTCAGCAAGCGTCGATCAGACCTCTGCTTTCCATGTCTGTTTTGAGGCTATTGAAGATATGGAAATTCCGAGGTTTATTTCAACCGATGGACATTCGTTAAATCGGGAACCTTAGAGCACAAACTGGATGTGGAGAATGTTTTTGATCGATAAATCGGCTGCGTGAATAGAATTTGCGGAAACTTGTTGGTTCATTCTCTGATAACAAAAACATTGATCATCGTCGGACTTTACCTGATTGTAATAAATCGATCACCCCTCCGTTTTACCACCTCAAATATCACTTCCGGTGATCGATTTATTAGAGGATTACCGTAGGAGGGCACACCTCAAATCTGAGGCCCGGTGTAAACAGTGAGGTCACTGCCATATGGAATTGAGGCTTGGAATGGTGTACTATTTTCATTCTGTGTGACATAATGAAGACTGTTTCATTGATTGTGACCATGGCTAATATCAATGTTCAACTCTTGCATCATTTTACCTCAACTTGTCTAATTGCAGCACACCACAGTTAGTTACTGCGAAATGAACATACTCAAAATTATTTGTATAGAGGTAAAAGATAAGTCGCTAATTCTTCCGTACACCAGTACCCCTCAAGATCCTACCCTAAACCCAGTTCGTCTAGAGACCTCGGCTTACAGCCAGTGCCTCCAGACCCCTAGTTATATGCAGTACTCCAGGGGCCCAACTTTCAGCCATTACCCCCAGGACCCCATTTTAAAGCCAGTACTCCCAGTGTCCCACCATACAACCAGTGCCCCCCAGGGATCCATCTTACTGCCAGTACTCCCAGGGACTCACCTTACAGCCAGTACCCCCAGTGTCCCACCATATAACTAGTGCCCCCCAGGGATCCACCTTACAGCCAGCACTCCCAGAGACTCGCCTTACAGCCAGTACCCCCAAGGAATCACCTTACAGCAATTCCTCATAAGGAATCACCTCAAGCTTACAGCAAGTACTCCCAGGATCCCAACTTAGTCAGTAACAACCACCCCCCACGAGTTAGATCAGTCATTTTCAACAATTGCTTGATTTTCTCAAATATTCAAATATTCGTTCATAAAATAAGATTGTTGCTAAAGTTTCCTCCATCTATTTTACAGTTTCGGCAGAATGATACCTTGAACCATGGGGCCAAATGTAATGAGGTTATCATGCTTCTAACAGACGGGGGCTCGGACAAGGCCAAAGAGGTCTTTGAAAAGTACAACTGGCCTAACAACAAGTCTGTAAGTCAACCACACACCCCTATCTTGAATAGTCTTACATAGCCGATTTATGGCAATCGATCTTTCTCTGAAAGAATTGGAGAAAGATTTGGTTTAAGATTCTCTTAATTGATTAGACCAAGGAATAGACCAAGGTTCTATTGCCCCTGTTATGTATGCCATGTTACAAGATTTATTTTTCTATGAAAGGTCTTGCGCCAAAATTTTCCAAGTGATAACAGTATAAGATGGATAGCTGGGGAGGTATCTGATAATTGATCACACATGAAGTGGAACCTTAAAATACTCCAAATATTTCCAGATGGCCTGGTTTTGTCCAAAATTCTTTATAATATAGTTGTTTCTACATTTTGATAACCACACATAATGTAATGTTAGACCTTCTCTATTGCTTTAACAAATGGGAGCTGAAAGGTGTTCTTTCTCTGATTGTATTATTGGAGACCTTGTCTGGCAGTTAAGCCCAATCAAACCTATGGTGCGGGTTTGGACAGGTGTACACTGATTCTAGAAAAAATGGAAAGTCAAAATTCCATCTATGTACACTAAGATTAATTTGATGGAATTTTATTGCCTAAATAAAAAATTAATACTGGTTGAGGATGTACATGATTTAAAAATTCTCATATCAGATTGGGTATAGCCCTTTCCGTTAAGTGTCTCATCTCCCCCAGAATAACTGCCACTCTTTAAGGTTAGAGGTATGAAAGGCTGCTTCCGGAAAGTAGTCGCCTCGGTTTCACATTTAATGAAGGCACCCACAATTATTTTGAATAATATATTATTAAGGTATCCCAGAATCCCATACTGTTGATATATTCTACATAAACTGATAGAGCATGTATACATGTACATTAGAAAGATAATTTTCTAGAATATTTAATTAATGAAACTAATTGTGGGGGCCTTTTGTATATTCCGGAATTTCTCTGCACCACCACGCCCCTAGTGGAACAAGGCAGATAAGAAAAACTCTCTGGATTGGGCTAAACAGCCCCTTTTGATATTCAGTTGGGTATCCATCATCTGATCATGCTCATGGTCGGTATTGCCGATTACTGGGATGTCGTCAAATTGTGATTGCTGTCATGTTATCGCTTTGGTTATCATTACTTTCGTTCCCTGTGGCAGGTTCGAGTTTTTACATATACCATAGGCTCGACCTCGGATCCAACAGATTCGATTCGCTGGATGGCTTGTGCCAACAGAGGTATGTATGGAGAGCTCTCCTGTCTGGGGAGATTCATATGGTGCTGGATTCTCTTTCCTGCTCTTTATGTAAACCTTTTCTCTTGTTTATTCTCTTTCTGGAGGATGGGTCACGAGTTCGAGTATTCTCATTTGCGGTTGGTCCAATCGCGAATCCAGTACCGGGTGTCCGATGGATGGCGTGCGCAAATAGGGGTAGGTACATGTACTTGTAATTATGAACAATTAAGTGTTGACACCCAGTGAGTTGAATAGTGTAATGAGCAATATCTTGTTGATCATTTTTGTTTTGCAGTGTTATTTCAGGATGTGGTGAGAGGTTGGGACAAGGTATCAGAAATGAGGTCTTGTAGTGATTTTTGTTTGATATCCTGTTTTGCCCAGGCTGAAGTATTTGCAGAATCTGGGAACTTAATATGGATAATTGTCAATTGATGCTATCAAGCTGTTCAGTGCTTCAAATCTGCATCAATAGAATAATGACCCACTTTGTTTGGTCACTATGAAATAAATATTGACTATGAAATCTGCATCTAACACCTTTATTCAGCAAGATACCGAACAAAAATCACCTTAAATATAGACAATAAAAAATGTGAGAACTGTGTGGTATAACAGTATTTTTGTTATTTTGGGATTACACTATCTCAGTATAGCACAGATTCTATTGTAGAAAATTGGTCCAGTCTCGAGCGGGATTCAAACCAGCGACCCACAGAGTAAGGCATCTAATCGCCAGCACTATATGTCGGCGATCTGAACCATAAAGTGCTGGCGATTAGGTGCCTTAGTGTGGGGGTCGCTGGTTCGAATCCTGCTCTGGACTGCACCAATTTTCTACACTAGAATCTGTGCTATACTGAGATAGTTTAATCCCAAAATAACGAGAATAATGTTATACGATCACTTCCTAAATGACAAAAATATCTTCCTGTGTGGTATAAGTTTCAAAGGCACATTAGAACTATTCTGATATATTCTAGACTAATCCATAGAGTCATACAACTTGATTAGGATTCAGGAAAATTAGAATAGGGCCAAAGAGCTATTTAACTTCTGGCACAGAAGAGTGGTTCAGGGGGAAAATAGAGAGATACGGTTTTTTTTCGCAAGCTCACGTCACACATCACCGACTTATTAGTAGAACCCACCTAATTACATACTGCTTAATTGAAAATGCTGCTTAATCAAATGGGTTGTGAAATGACAAATCCATCTTCTGTCCCTACATCTGGTCATCTTTTGTCCCTATGCCTGGTCATCTTTTGTCCCTACATCTGGTCATCTTTTGTCCCTACGTCTGGTCATCTTTTCTCCCTACGTCTGGTCATCTTTTGTCCCTACGTCTGGTCAAAGGGTTAGTGTAGATAAATGCATAAAATATTTCTGGATTTAGTATACACTTGAGAAGTTTCCACTGTGCAAACACTAACAGTTCGATAATCTGAAATTAGAGTTGTTACTCTGCATTCTCAGACTGATTCACTGTAATTTTTCAGAAACGTGTTAATTAGCTGAATCTTCCAAATTTTTCGAATGGCCTATTGAATTTACTAATTCTTTTGAAAATTTGATCTGACCAATCAGCCGTGATTGAATAGAAAAATATCCCATGATGCTCTACTAGAAGAGTGTGTGAATGACCCATTCTTTCAGCTCAAAGCAATCTTGATTTATTTGCTCCCATTTTATGTCTGATAATTTGATCTGATGTTTAGCCTGCCAGGCTGTGAATGATGGGTGGTATAAATCTTGAGAGAGCAAATTGGCAGATATTGAACCCACAAAACTTTCTTACCGACTGAGCAATGACAACCAGTGAGTATTCCCCATCAGTCATCATAGCTCAGGTGGTAAAAGTATATCCTTGGTGGTAAAAGTATGTCCCTGCTAACTTATTTAATTTTCGAAGAATCATTTTCCCCAATTTCATTGATAGCACTGCTAATGATATTGTGTTTGTGCCTTCCATTGCCTAACCTACTACCTTCCACATCCTATAGAAATAACACTGTTTTCCTGCTATCCTCTAGTTTTCCCAGATTTATGTCGTGCCGTTTTGTAGTCCAATCATCATTCAAGTGCCAGGGTCATATCCAGAGTTTATTTGGGGACACCCTTTTTTGGGTGCATTTGTATGTATTTGGGCACGTTTGTATGTAAAAAGCATTAAAATTGCCTGTAAAGTTTGGGCACCCATACCCCTTAACAGGTATCAAAATGGCTCTGGATATGGCCCTGAGTGCATGGATTATTTAATAGGCATGTTGATGATGCATGATTCACCAAGCAGTAACAGTGATAAAATTGGTAATTCAGATCTCTGCTCTTCAGCTTCCTGTAACAGGAGTCCTTTGCACAGATTTGTGCTCTGGGAAACAGGGGTTTCCTGTAACATGAGTTCTCGGCACAGACTGGTGGTCTCCGGTTTCCTGTAACATGTCTCCTTTTGCAGAGATTTGTGCTCTCCAGTTTCCTGTCTCCTTTTGCAGAGATTTGTGCTCTCCAGTTTCCTGTAACAATAGTCCTTGGCACAGATGTGTGCTCTCCAGTTTCCTGTAACAATAGTCCTTGGCACAGATTTGTGCTCTCCAGTTTCCTGTATCAGGTCTCCTTTGCACAGATTTGTGTTCCAGTTTCCTGTAACAGGAGTCCTTTGCACAGAATGGTGCTGTCTGGTTTCCTGTATCTTTGCACAGATTTGTGCTCTCAGGTTTCCTGTAACATGTCTCCTTTGCACAGATTTGTGCTATCAGGTTTCCTGTAAAATGACTCTTTTGCACAGCTCTTTGCTCTCCTTCCACTAGTTGCATGGCTATATTGAATCAGTAGTAACCAAAACATAAACTGTGACCTGTGCTTGTTGACACACCGATAGAAGGATATAAAAGATATCACATTTTGGCATGTACAATGCATCCCGTATTCAATACATCACTAGCTCATTTCACCTTCACAAATAACCTCAAAATTCATATCCATCCCCAGTCCCTGCAGTACCTTCAATAATTGACGATTTGTAATTTAAAGCTGAAACTACCTACAAAAAGATAACTGTGAATGCCAATATAGTGCTCACAATGTTTGCGAATTCTTTTGAACAAATGGAGTCTTGAACCTGTTATGGAGTCCTGTGCCAGTGCGCAAATGAAGCCCTGTGCCTGTGCACAAATGGAATCCTGTGCAAACTTTGATAAATACATTGCAGACATTCTGATGGCAGTTTTTCCTGTAATATAGGTGTCTACAGTTGAATGTGCATTAAAAAAAACAGTTCTACCATGCCGAATATCTTCCTTGTGCATGCAGAAAAAACAACCACCACTTTGAATTCCTGCAGAGTTATATGTGGCAGTATAAACTTGAAATATGAAAGTAGAGTAGATAGAAGAATACACAGTGAACTATGATGTTATATGGTGAAAGTATAATGACAAACCTGTTTGATTTTCAAACGTCTAAATCATAGAATTATGACTGCAGTTACTATAGTATTGCTTGGCAGTATGGTTGTAGTAGAACACTGCTGCAGAAGTATATATATACCTCCTTTTGGTATTGAGATTGAACAACTGAAGAAAGAAGCTTGCAAATTCTTATCTTGTTCCAGAAAATAAATTCTCCACACAGTGAAGCATGGATCTATTTATGTCATGCACAGTTACTCTAACAGAATAAATTTAACCGAAAACAAAAAGAATATTTCCAAGATGTTTTTATTCGGAGTGGATGCGCTTGTTTTGGTAAATGTTTTAATTAAAAATAAAAATGTCTGAAAATAATATTTCAGGACTATTCCACACGATTGGTAAGTTTATTTATCGAAATGTATCTGCTGTAGGCCTACATGTAGATAATGATGCTTGCATACATGTACACACTGTGTGTATAGGAGAATGCACAATGTATTACAGCATCCATTCGCATGTCTAATCCACACTGCTTTCACTTTTTGTGGTTGTGCTATTAGCTAATTATGTGACCAATCAAATTAGCTCTTTTGGATTAGCCAATGGGAACTTGCACAATTGGACCAGAAGATAAACCAGAAGTTCTATTTCTGTCAGTTGATTGGTTAACTGAAGTGGTTAACAGGAAGTGGCAATGACAGTATCTGATTGGATAAGTACCCCATTGACCATGTTTCAACTTAATAGTGAGGGTGTAGATTTATGGTTGGATAGCAGATTGAAACTGCAAAGATACTGACTTGCTCATGTTGGCATAGACAATATCTTCTCCAATCATCGACATGGGCCTGCACAGGACATCATGCAGGAAGCTCAAAGTTCCGAGGATACTCTGTCAAAATAGTGTGCAAAATTGGCATCGTCTGATGGAGCATATCATTAGACTGCATCATGCTACCATGCAGGTGAGCTCATTGGTCAGGGCTGGAATTTCGGAAATTATTAACTGGTCCACTGGATTTTGTATCTAAAAGTCCTCAATCTGTTTCAGTATCATCAAGCAAGAAAATTTACCTTTGGATCAGTGTATTAGGAAATTTAAGTCTGTTTGAAAAGCTACCGTCTTGAACTAGCAGACCAGTGCAAAATTCAAACTCTGTTGGCTAATTTTTATCTGCCCCCTTCTTTGAAGAATTGTGTGACATTAGACTGAAAGCACAGTTACAATCAGTTGGATGCAGTATGCAAAAGAACAGATGAGTGTATTGTTTGTTTTAGCTACTTAGTATATATTGTGTAGATGTGTGTTTGTATATGTAGACTTGGAACACAGAGTGATATAAATATTGGGAATACCAGCGGCGGTCGCCGAGTTCTGGACCATTTCAAGGTCCGACTCTATGGCAAGGTCTCCTGTTCTGTCAAAGAAAGTGCAGTTATGAAAGCTGAAGTTAGTTCAAATTTCATAGCAATACAAAACGCTAGTCCGTTTCTTTTCAATAATGTAGAGAAAGAACCTAGTGTGGTTTGGTGAGATTTTGGTGCAGTTTGGAGTGCCACAATGAAATATTGCATATGACGGAAATTTTTCAGTTTGGTAAGTATATCATGTCGTATGGTCAGATTATTTTCCAGGCCCTGGGTCTTCGGGATTTTGAATAACAGCATTTTCAAGTAGTGTGTTTTCGTGCAAAATCTTCTGTTTTTAGATGAAAACAGCGCCTTTCTCTCTCCTTAAACCTATGAAGCCAGTCCAGATTCAAGATAAGTTTTACTTCAAAATATTTGTCATGTCAAGCCAATATTGGTCATGTCAACCCAATATTGGTCATGTCAAGCCAATTGGTCATGTCAAGTACAAAATCTTGTTTTGAGCAACAACTAACTATTGACATGATCAATATTTTGAAGTAAAGTTTATCTTGTTCTGGACTGGCTTCATAGCTTCAAGGAGAGAAAATTATTTTCACTTTGAATTAGATGATTTTGTGTAAATATAGCACTTTAAGGTGGTGCTGTTATAAAAATATAAGACCCAGATACTCTGACCAAATGACAAGATAAATTACTTGGAGCTAAATGAAACTGAGCCAACATTTCATTTTGGCACTCCACCACACCCCATGAAGGCCAAAATCTCACTGAACTGCACCAGGTCTTTTTTCTTTTTCTTCAATACAGTTGAAAGTTGCACTTTCTGTGATTACATTATTAGAGATCTTACCCTATTTCTGTGCTTCAAGGGATAAGAACATAGCAGCATTTTCAATATTCCGTGATAACCTGTTGAAGTGAGCTGAGATGCAACAGTGTGACGAATGAATATTGTATTCGATAGATATTAATATACTGTAAACTGATACCAAATTGAAAATTATCTGACGGAAATAAAAAGAATTCCCGAAAGAATTCCCAAATGCCATGAATACCTTCCCTGAATTTAATTTCAAATTTATATTCAGTTTCAAATGTTTGATTATCTCACATTGTCTGTGTATCTTTTCCTTATTTCATTCAATTCAATTCAATTCTGTATTCAATATACGAATCACCCAGAGACAATTAAAGGGCTTGTAATTACTGTATGTTATTTGTTTATAAAGAGGAGTTGCATTCTTTGAATGTCGTCGTTGTAATTTGTTCACATGGGTATCAACACTTATTGTCACAACAAGCCTGAAAATATAAGCATGGGACACTCTCAATACCACCCATATCAAGCAAAAATGGTATGTACCATTATCATAGCTTTTTGACTTGAAACCATGGCAATGGACCAGTCCATATCTTTGCATGGGGGTTTTGATGAGAATGCCTGACCAGTGCTTATATCTTTCAGGTTTGAATTATAAGTACATGTACATGTTCTAAACATGTAGTATGGTAATGAACCTCTAATAATTAAATCACTTCTTCATATTTCACATATATTAAGCTGTAATTGTCAAACTTTGCTGATGCTTTACTAGTGGGTTATTACAAAATGATGGCAAAGAAAATCTCATTCTTTTGCAATATTGCGTCGAGGTCACAAGATGGTCTGAGAGTGATTTAATTATTAGAGACAGTTTACAGTGTCTGAAGAGGACAATGTTAAGTTTATCTCTTTTATATCAATATGACAATGACTACAATTTAAAATCAATATATATTCCAAAAAATTAAATACATGTAATTCTCTTTCATTTGCCTGTGACAAATTCTCTGTCCTGTGTACTATATGGATCTTTCTCTCTTTATTGCCTTCTATTCTTTCTTCTCAAAGTTTTGTATGTGTTTTATTGTCAACCTCTCCATTCTAAAATCTCTTTATGTATATCTGTATCTATCTTTCACTATCTGCCCATTATTATGCCCCCCCTCTAACTAGATGGGGGGCATATAGCGATCGCTTTGTCCGTCCGTCTGTCCGTCCGAATTTCTTGTCCGCGCGATATCTCGGTTAATAATTGATAGACAGGATTGAAACTTGCATGGAATGTGGCCAGTGGCTCATAGTTGTGCAGCGTAGAGTTTTTTCCGAGTTCCGGTATCATTTTCAAGAGTTATGGCCCTTTTTCTGAAATCTCTGTGAATGGGACTTGTCCGGGCTGGATCTTGGTTAATATTGTATGAACAAGTATGAAATTTGCATGACATGTGGTCAGTGCCCCACAGTTGTGCAGCGTAAAGTTTCTCCCCGTTCCGCCTATATTTTCAAGAGTTATGGCCCTTTGTTCCTGAAATCTCCGTGAATTGGGACTTGTCCGGGCTGGATCTTGGTTAATATTGTATGGACAATTATGAAATTTGCAGTGGTAGTTGTGCAGCGTGAAGTTTCTTCGCGTTTCGCATATATTTTCAAGAGTTATGGCCCTTTGTTCATCAAGTCTTTGTGAATTGGGACTTGTCCAGGCTGGATCTCGGTTAATATTGTATGGACAAGTATGGAATTTGCAGGATATGTGGTGAGTGCCCGGTAGTTGTGCAGTGTGAAGTTTCTCCGCGTTTCGCGTATATTTCAAGAGTTATGGCCCTTTTGTTCTTGAAATCTTTGTGAATTGGGACTTGTCCGGGCTGGATCTCGGTTAATATTGTATGGACAATTATGGAATTTGCATGATATGTGGTCAGTACCCCATAGTTGTGCAGCATGAAGTTTCTCTGCTTTCGGTTATATTTTCAAGAGTTATGGCCTTTTGTTCATCAAACCTAAATGAATGGGATATATTTATTTGTCCAAAGCACATTCCAAAGTAGATCACATAGGTCCTGAAGTATGAAATTGCTCCAAAAAGAGTGAATTGGATGCAAAATTCAAAGTTCACGATCGCTTCATAATTTCACCACAATATACTCCCAAGGAATGTAGGCCTCATAACCAGGTCACATTTTTGAATTTGGCGAAAGTCCCGGGTGGAATATGTACATGTATTATGTGAGGCATGCCGAAAAAAGTGACTGAAACAGAATTTTTATAATTAGCCAAATTAGGCCTCCACAGACCAATACAAAACAGAACAATGGTGGAGCAGTGTCGGATTAAAGCGGAAGGGGGGCATACAATTGAGCAATCTCTGATTGCTTCCTTGCTGCGTTTGTATTTTTCAGTATGTTTAACTTCTTCACTTTGTTTTCAGACTTATTTCCACTTGACTCTTCAACCCCACCCCCACCGCCAACATAATGTGTGCTGGAGATTTAAATTTAATTTATCAAGCCAATACTAGTCAGTACAGTTTATCTAATAAAACAATCTGATCTTCTGTTTTATTGAATACCATATATGATTAAATCTGAGTCTTTCTCTGCCACTTGTACCATGTGTTCATGTCTATTCCCTCTTTGAATCTATGTGATAGTGTGAATCCAATAAAATTATAAACTTGAATCAGCAAACCATTTATCTTGTGAAAAAAAAACATGAATGCGAAGTTAATATTGTTTTGAGTTGCTTTTTCAATTTCCAGGCTTTTTCTCACCAATTCCGGCTATGGGTGCTATCCGCTCCAAAGTACAGGTAAGAACTATGATCAGGCGTTTCGTGTTTACCTTCAGATATCATATAAACATTGCTCAAAATGAAACTTGATGTGAGGCAGTGGAGATTATGATAAGTTGATGGTTTGCCATGCTGCTAATTTTATCAGGGTTCCATCTAGGCATGATTTGGGACCGAATTTTGGCCCCTTCAAATTTGTATAAATTGTTTTTTATTTTGTTTTAAAAAATGGAAGTCAACCTGGATCTTGGGGCTCTCCGGCATGGGGAAATGGCTCTGATGGCATACCTGAGCATCTAAGGGTCTTTGTACGCTGGGGCCCTAGGCAGGCCCTATACCCCATGCCCAGTAGTTCACCACGCTGCACACGGCTCAATTTATTTTCACAAAAAAATAATAGGTCCCTACTCAACATTTCTAGATGAAACCCTGTTTATGAAAATGGAAGAAATGTAATGTTTATCAGGTATATTATAGGGGTAAAAAAGTCAAGATATTTTTTTTATATAATCAATGTAGATGTACATGATGTAGGTTGAAATTTGTATATGTGATGGGAAGGTTTAAAAGGGATGGGGGGAGGGGGTGAACATATCAAGTACTTTTTTTGTATACATACTACTTTGTGTGCTTCCAATAATCATGTTATGAAATTTAAACCATTCTCTGTCAAATTTGTGTTTTTTAATGGACATTCCTGGTTACAGGATTACGTAAAAGTTTTGTCACGTCCGCTAGCACTCAAACATCCATCAGATGTAATATGGACAAGCGTTTACATGGACAGCCTGGTACAGTATTGTTGATATCAAGAAAACTTTGACACCACATAATCCCACTCAGAACTTGGGGAAGGTGTTCTCCTGGTATTGGGTTTTTCTTCAGTCCAGTCCTGTGTCCAGAAGAATGATTTGCTTCTGTTTTGGGGCATTTGGTCACTTTGGTCTTATCAATACATAATCATGATAATGACATGTCACATCACACCTGCTTGACATTAATCTGGATTCTTCTGATATAAATTTATCTCGGTTATGCATTACGCATGCGAAACCCAGTGCAGCCATCATTTTGACAACTTTCTCAGATTTTGTTGTGCAAGATTTTCAGAAATTTCCTTCCATTATATCTCTATTCTTCCATGGAAACTATCAGCAGCATAAATAAACTTATAAATGATTTTCTCGTAATTTTGAAACAGAATTATGCACAAAAGTGTCTAGATGCTCTTCAAAATTGCATTGTTGTTACAATGATAATAATAGGGATTGATAAATGTGGCATATTATATTCACCTGACCTCACATACCATAGTAAATCTATGTGCCAAGCAGGTTATTGATGGAGACTCGGTTTAGGGAAAATAGTTGGTGTGGGCACATTGATATAACAGCAAGCCTCAAAATAAGCACAGGGCATTGTCATGAAACCTCACATGAAATGATATAGACTTACCCATCACTCCAGTTCCAGACATTCTGTTATCTGTATGGAACATAACATTTCATTTGCTAGGGATCATGCTACTGAAAATGTCCTGTCATTATTTTTCAGGTTTGTAACAATAATAACGGGTATATAGCATCATATCATATCATGAAAGCGCTTTTCTCAAATTCATTTTCATAAACGAATCATTTGGCCGGTTACTGACTTAATATTTGGTGGAGGTCACTGGTGAAAGGTTTTGCTGGCTTAGTTCATTAGCTGATTTGGGGCAATTGTAGAGTAGGAGAGGGTTTAACAGGAAGAAAAGAGGGAAAATGAGGGCAGAAAATTATGTAAATCCTTAAATCGTATGTAATTTCAGTTGTTGGATTAGCCTGAGAAACTGTTTGGCTATGAGTTGTCTGATCGACCTCAACTGATTCAGGGAAAGCACGAGTTTTTAGGATTTTTTGTTAACGAACATATTGTTTTTGACAGGAGTACATGTCTTATCTAAAACGTGGTAAAGAATATCTGTTAATCCAAGATGAGGAGTGGTTCGTTCGATACTATAATATGGTAAATGACATGACCTTGCTCGTGTGTGGCCCCCCCCCCCATAGTCTCCCAGCATTGAATGATGTGAAGTGTACCCAGGCCAGTCACTCATGTTTGTGAAATCTGCGACAGCTGTTCATCACTCTCCTGGATTTGGTTTGCCTGAGTGATGTGAGAGTGATCACTCTACTCTCTCCAGTATTACTCTTCGCTACATTGGCAGTTTTGAGGAGAGTGATCAAAAGCTCTCCTGGAGAAAAAAATTAGGAGAGTGAGGGAGTGACTGGGGTTACCCCCTCCCTATAATAAACATAACACATAAGCCACCAAAAAGGGATTCTCACTTGTCTTCATACTTAGGGATCAACCCTCTAATAATTCAATCACAGAAACCAAAATTTCCCAACATACCATCATGATCATTCAGGATGTGGTCAAATTTATTAGATCAGAAAGTTGAGAAAAGGCTATAAGATCATGCCTATGATCTAATATTTCTTCCCTGTTTTAATGATTTTTGCAGGTGATCCAAACTATTAGAGCAACTGATCAAAATTTGTCCACAAAATTCTTGGAGATGAACTTAATTAGAGTGATTGAATAATTAGAGGATGTTTTTTAAGGGGGATGCGCATGTTGATCAGGCTGTTTATGTGTATGGACTGACATTACCCAACTTGGTTCATTCTACTTCAAGGCAGACTGTTGTTTGGCTATTCCAGCAATGATTATCAGAACATGGAATTCCTCATTCAAAAAAAGATTTAATTCAGTTTCTCATTTAGGTAAAAATTTCACAGAATCCCTTCCATGCCTGTTGATAGGTTCTGAATTTCATAATAGTCGTCTACCCAAAACGTATGCCCTGTTTGTAAGCCTAAAGCCTACCCATAATGCAATCTGATTACGATTATTTCCTTCAATACCAGGGACATCTTGATTTTCCAGAAACCCATAATGCGTGCATTGACCTCCACTTTTAGAAATAAGAGCATAACCTCAACTCAAACAGCTGATCAATCAACATACACCAGAGTTCATTTCGGTAATCGATTCAGAGGTGATCGAGTGAAATTGTAGTCCTAGTGACTCAGAGCAGATTTACGGTCAATTGATCAATAACTGGAGGTCAAAGAAGGTGCCCTTTACTTTCTCCTTATTTCATCATCATTCCCTGGCATTACAGGAAATTTATTTTAGTCATCATAAAAAAACAACAAAAAGAATTTCTCTTTGGATATTTCATATACATTTAGATCTGCCTTCAAGGTCCATGAACTAATGAAAATCTACCAGTCATGCCTTTTATATGTGATGAAGAATGATGTTCCCATGTGTGTCTGGACTTGAGTCGTTGGTGTGATAACTTCTCCACATGGAGTGCCTGGATTATCTCCCCTGGTAAAGTCTCCCTCTTCATAACAATGACATCCTGCCCCATACCTCTACTAATCCATTTATCGTGCTTTCCTTTACAAGGATTATATCCCAGTCCTCAGTCGCCCAATGGGACTTAATAACGCCAAGCACATAACCTGGGGTAACATACGATTTGACAACACGGTATATTAACATTAATTAAATAACTCCTTTTCGATTAATATCATGCTTTGTTGTACAGTTGTACTCTGTGACCAATGTTCTGTAGTGTGTACATTTTGTCCTCCCTCACTGGTCAACTTTGATTTCATCATGTATGAGAGATAATGTGCTGTTTGCATATTATGTTATGCTGTAGGATTGAATGTAAGATTGGATAGGTGTACGCATTTACGGGAAAATATTTGTTACTCGACAAGCCTCAAAATTGCTGTAACACTCACATATATTTTTATCTGAAGATTTAAATTGGTACCGAATTCCTGCATTTTCATTCACATTTCCTGTGGTTCTCGGAGACGGGTGTAGGCAACAGTGTACAGTACAATAAAGTTTTTAAGGTCCTTCCAGTCTTTGCACAAAACTCAAATTAATCCAATAACAATACAGCTGTGCCGATAGCACCAGCAGGCACATTGAGATGTACTTTGACAGCGTTTCATTCATTCACTCCCATCTGTCTAACATGGGTCACGGTTTTTAGTTACTCTATTTCTTTTAATTATTCAGACAGCAAAACTTAACTTCAGGCTACTGTGGAGAGAAATTCTGCAAACATTCTTCAAATTTTACTAGCTATCTTCTCAGTTCTTGGGATAAATAACATATCCATTCCACAGAATTTAGCCTCAGTTGACATAAAGATGGATTTTTTTCTGCTTCTAAGTCTAAAAATGCTGTTCGAAAAAATTAGAAGAAATGGGGTATTGCATGATAACTGGACTATTTTCAACCTTAAGTTGCCATGATTATCTTAAATGTAATTATGATGGTCCTTTCTTGGAATCTTAGGATAATTTGATCTATATATATCATATTTACCCCAGTTAACAAGTGTTTAAAAACCTGCCCCAGGTTAAAGACATAGGAGAGTGAGTGAATGAACGAACTGCTGTTAAAGCACATCTCAATGCATCGGCCAGTTGTATTGGTAAAGCTGTATTGTTAAAGTGATCGTAAACCCTCAAGTGAAGTTTCCGTCAAATGAAAGACCATAGAAAACTGTATGGAAAAATATTTATTGTAATTTTTTACGATTTTATTACAAAGAGTAAACTGCAAATAAAGCATTGTATTCTATGGTGGTCTGTTGTAATCATATTTAGGTCCGGTGACGTCACACTGCCTTAATACATATATTTCAAACTTTGTATGCACTTTCCAATGCTTGATTCAAGCTTAAGGTGTGTATACTTTGAGTTTCAACACAGACTCACTGTTCCAATGTGCATGTTTCACCAAAATCTGGGAGATGGTAACTCATAAGTGTCAAGTCAATTTGAATATTGCATTTCATTTCCCAGATTTTGGCGAAAAATGCACAGTGGAACAGTGAGTGTGTTGAAGCTCAAAGTATGCGCACCTTAAGATTGAATCAAGCATTGGAAAGTGCATACACAGTTTGAAATATATGTATTAAGGCAGTGTGACGTCACTGGACCTAAATATGATTACAACAGACCACCATAGAATACAATGTTTTATTTGCAGTTTACTCTGTGTAATAAAATCGTAAAAAATCACAATAAATATTTTTCCACACAGTTTCCAATGGTCTTTTATTTGATGGGAACTTTACTTGAGGGTTTACAATCACTTTAAAGGATTAACTTGAATTTTGTGTGAAGACGGATTGCAAGTTCTACCCAGATTGACAGAAAAAGATTTTTTTTTCTGGGGGGGGGGGGGGGTACAGACATTTGAAGGACAATTTTGCTCATCTATTGGTGTTCGATTGTTTCTGTGTATGTGGAATTAATGTCAGATAGTATTGACATTCCAGAAATGTACAAGTTGTGCATCTAGTTTCCTCGTTTACAATTTCCAAATTTATTTTGGATGTACTGAATACTGTGCATGACCTGTGTGATTTTTGTGTGACTCCCTGCTAATGGAATATTATGGGGTAATTAGCTGAAAGATCTTATCTGTAAGTTGCAATCGGATTATTTTATTTGACATAAACGATTTAGAATCATACCTTCATAACATGATCTCACCAATTTTAGTTTATCTTCATGGTAGAATGTGTTTGTTTGTATACTGGTACAAGCATGAATATGTTATTCATTTTGATTTTTTCTTTTTTCTCACAGTGATTTGTTGTCTGTGGTGGTTTTGCAGTTCGCTCCCTTTGGTGTAACTCTTCATTGTTTAGTACTAGATATCACCCTGGTTACAATGCATGATGGATGTTTGTGGTAACCATTATATTCTTTGGATTGATAATTGTCTTCTTTGAAAATGTTTCCAAAGTTTAAAAAGCTGTAAATTAACAAATATTCTGATGAATGCAGTTTATCTAATAATTTTGAATGCTCATACTCCAATTTTCAAATTTTTATTGTAATGTTTTATGTATGGAGTGCTGCATCAGTTAATAATTGGCATTGGTGGTGCTTGTGGAAAAAGTTACTCTTTGATGAACTAACAAGAGACCACATTTTTACCCAATAACCATATATAACGGCTGTATATATTCGACCTGCACTAACTCAATAATTTGGTATTGGCACAAAACTTAATCATTTCATCAGATCATAAATTGTATTATTCAAGATGTTTTCAAATTTCATCTGATTAGAAATTATATGATAAATTACATGTTCGTGGATAAAAAAAAACCTGTTTCTTCTGGCTGATTAATATTTTGAATTGAATACAAATTTGGAAACATAAACATTGGGTGCCATTAAAAATTATGTAACCCAGTAATGGCAGAGTTTATTTTATATCGGGTCCACAAAAGTAGGGTGGGGGTGAATGTGTTCTGTGATTTTTTAATGGCCCCTCAGTGTGTAATGAGAGTCCTCGCTGCTGATGAAAGGAGGATACCTCAGAGACTGTTTTGTGGCACCCTCTCCTTTCTCCTGTTGTCAGGGCTTTAATTTACTGCTGTCATCGTAACAGCCTCTGAAAACCAGTCAAATAGATTCCTTCAGTCATTTGGGATTATGATTGACATACAATGTTCTTTTAATTGATCTTAACCAACCTGTGCACCAGGAAAGATCCACAATTTGTCTAAAGACTGCAAGCTCAGGTCACTGTTATCCCTGGCACAGATCATCCATGCTAATTGTTTTTTTTTGTTTTTTTTTTTCTCATCTGCTCATACATTAACCACATTTCAAAATGTTGGGCAACCGCAAGGAATAGGCCAGATCATGAGCTCAATACATTACCAGACACGTGACTCTTGTGTGCCAGGGTCATATAACTTGGCATAAGATTTGCAAGCTTTAGATATGTTACATATGGATATATTACATATCTACCATGATGCCCAGTTGATGGTCTTTATTACGAGAGCAATGGAAACTTCATCAAATAATGGCGTACTGCTCAGCTGTGATATTGTGTGCCAATGAGGACGATGTTGTTTGGCTAAAGAGCCTTGAGCGCACAGGCTGCACTTCAGGTTTTTAGGGGGAAATCAGTGAAGAAGCTGTTCCCAAGGTTACACTGACTGTAGGAGGTAAAAATTTGATAATGTGAGAATATAGATATCTGTTTACTGGTATAACTGTGATGAATGTTATCATTTCATAAGATTCATGGGTATATATCATAGTCTCATAGATGGTGCCACTCATTGATCAGCCTTCTGAATTACCTCCCTTCATTGGTAGTGAGGAGGCTCATTTGTTCATGTGAAACTGCTTTCATTTTGACTTGCATTGTGATAAACACATTTACTGTATCTTTAATCTCTCGTCATCCATTCTTATTCAGGGTTTAGGTATGGTCACGACAGTGACATTACCAGTCTACAACCGATCACTGGATGCTGTAAGTTTCTTTGAACTTAACTCAATTACTGTGGAATCCAAAATAATAAACAAATATTTATTAAATTCTAATATTTAAATCTCAGTTGATATTTATAGAACCATGAATAAATGCATTTCAGAGTTGAAAAATCCTGATTGTTCACAAAACCAACAACACCTTTACTTTCTTCAGACAAACCAAACCATATTAGGAGTGATGGGAGTTGATGTTACCACAAGGACTTTGATGGAATACACACCCAAAAGAAAGGTTAGTGTTAACAAATAACTGTGATGCCCCATGTATTCCCACCTTCTCACTGCATCTTCCTCCTCACTATACCATGTCTGTTGCCACTAGGGGAAGATTCATTTCCTCTACATGATGGCTGTACATGGATAGTCGCACATGTTCACCTAATCATATTGTATATGTAGTTATATTGTAGTTATCTGGCCAAAACACTGCTGAACATGATGTTAATCCTAACTCTCTCACTCAGTACTCCCCCCCCCCAAACACACACACACACTACCCTACCACCTCTGATCCTTCCCAAACAACTAACTCTGTTGTTCATCAATCTTCTCAACTCCCCCAAGCTCTCAACCTGGCTTCCCACTTCTTAATCCTTCGACCTCCAACATACCTCTCCCCAACTTTCCCACCTCCCAACAAGTTAGAGGCATTAATATAGTTCCTAGCCTGTTTTCCAACTCTTTTCACATGAATGAAATCATGAAATACACATGTACTGTTTTCCCTGCTCCCAACTTTCTCGCCACCAAGCTTCCGCCCTTCAGCCTTCCGGGACTGATGGCTGGCAATAAAAGGTGACTGGAGATCCAGGTTCAAGTAAAATAGTCTCAGTTG
This sequence comes from Hanleya hanleyi, assembly GCA_036873755.1. Lineage (NCBI taxonomy): Eukaryota > Metazoa > Mollusca > Polyplacophora > Lepidopleurida > Hanleyidae > Hanleya > Hanleya hanleyi. The sequence continues at coordinate 28,582 of JAVTVY010017396.1, read as the reverse complement.
TGTTACATATCACAATATCTTCTGAAGGATTATGGCTCATCAGTGTACACTACAATTGTATCTGGTTATTGATTTATGATTACAACCATTTATATGATAACAGCCATCACGGAACTATTCCCGATGGACAGGTTCACTTGACGCAGCGGATGTGAAGTATGATGGAATATGTACATGCATACTCCGCATGCATGGTTGTTGTTGTTGTACATCTTTTCATGCGTGGATACGACCAACAAGCTCGTTTAACGTTGAGATAAGCAAATATGGACTTCGAACAATCCTTAGATTATGCGGAGAAGAAGTTGGACGTAACTTTTGCACTACAGAATAAGCTACAGAAATTTTGAAGCGCCTATATGAAGGGAAGGAGTGTTTGTCAGTTTTGAATAAGAATCCCCACGATTCAGCATTTTGCCAAAAAATGTCGAACCACAGAGAGTGAGGGGGACTGATGCCAGGTGTTAGCCAATTGAATTGCTGCTCTTAACGATCCAATCGCTGGTCCACTTACTCCATTATCCGTCGGGCATAGTTTTGTATAAACGTAAAGCATCAACCTTCGCGCCAACATCAGCATGTTCGGGTTGTTCCTGTTATTGAATTATTAGAGGGGTAACTCTACATATAAATCAATAAACAGGTTATGACCAAACTTTCCTAATTCACTCTACACATGCATCTGAATCCCAACAGCAAGAAGGGTTCTCCGCTCAAAACTATTTTAAATTTTGCTGAAATATCTTTTGGGGTGTGCTGCTTTGCTGGTGATACTGGTCCCAGTTTAGAAAAATTGCTCTGTGAAATTTGAAATGTTGGATAAATGTTAACGAATTTCCAGTGGCAAATACTGGTTTCTAATTTGGGAACTGGTGTAACCCGGTTCCAAAGATTCCTTTCTTTGCTACTGACCATGTGCATACTGCAGCCAAAACACTTTCAGGTTGTCACGAGATAAAATTTCTGGTTTATTGCTCATGCTATTTTGTTGATGGCAGGCCCTTCAATGAACCATCGACTCAAGGAACTACATTTATTAATCATATTACTGGGCTAGTTTTCCTCCTGAAAGATGGAAGAGTTCCCATATAGTCTTTTTTGCTTGATCTGAAAATAAACTGGATTCTGACAATAACCAGATGATATACTAACGGTCTATTTAGGATTTTTTGTCAACTGGTAATCAATATCAAAATCGACTTCTATATGACATTTATTTCACATTAGTTTTAGCCATAATTACTGACAGTATAATATGGTGCTAGTGGATCTGGTAATTCATGTACATCTTATCTCTCTCATTTCAGCTCACCCCTAATGGCTACTCGTTTGCAATTAATCAGAATGGGTACATTATTTTCCACCCAGACCTGAAGGCACAGGTGAGTTTTAGCATATTCTCCATTCTGTTCACATTGCTGTTTTTAGGCTGCCAAAATGTATAGAAGGCAGAGTGATCATACTGTAAAGTTATCATTTGGTGCTAATTTTAACTTTGAAAATATTAACAGTATTTTCGTTATTTTGGAGTAGCACAAATTCTAGTGATGAAAATATTGACAGTACCGGTATTCTACAAAGTTGTATGCTATCTCTGTCTTCATGTCCAATCCAGCATCCTAACTTGAGTCACACCATGGGGGGGGAGCTAGCTTACAGTGGTTGACTTGGGGTGTCGCTCAAACTCCAGGTCATGGGATTCACCTAGAGGGGGTGGGGTGGGGGGTGCACAGCCCGGGTCATGGACCCTCTTTAGGATGTAAAATTAATATCCCCAATTGGGCATAGCCAAGCCAGATCCTGATCTAGACTTTCAGTTTGGGCACCCATACTTGACTCGGAGTGTGGCATGGTGAAATAGGCCAAACCTCATGGAAGCTCTCGAGTATTGAGAGGTCTAAGTACAGTCTGCCAGCCTGATATTTAGCAACATAACTTGCATTACTATTGGTTTCAGTATGTTTAGAGAAGAATTTGAAGATCCACCTTGCCTCAATTGGGTGCCCAAACTTATAGCGCCTGGACCTGTTCTACCAGGTTAAAAAACTCTCTGGATCAGGCCCTGCGATCAAGCTGGGAAGAGTCTGATGCCCTTCTTTTAAAGCCAATTTTTCATAATTCTTGGTGCCATGTTCACATGCTTATATTTGTTTTTATCCCCCGTGACAGAATGGATGGTTACTGGATCCCCCCAATGTGGACTTCCTAGAACTGGAATTTGAAACCGTGAAGAAAGATGAGGTACAGTCATATCTTGCATCAAAACTGAATAAGTCAATATATAAAACGTTTTAACTTTGCAAATGCCAAATTTCATTGACTTAATTTTGAGAGTTCTGCATAATTTATGGATGCATGTACATTTTTTGTCCCCCGACGCCCGAAGGGCTCAAGGGGGACTATAGTTTTGGGGTCCGTCCGTGCGTCCGTCCTTGTGTCGTTCCGTATGTGCGTCCGTGCGTCCGTCCGACTTTGTTTCCGGACAGTAACTTCTGAAGAACTGAATGGATTCTTTTCAAATTTAGTTTGTGGGTACCCCGCATCAATATCTCGCTTGGGATTGTTTTTCGCACCGATACGCCTATAGGTGGCGCCACCTTGGGGCAAAGTTAAAATTTCGTTTCCGGACAATAACTTTCGAAAAACTGAACGGATTCTTTTCAAATTTGGTGTGTGGGTACCTTGCCTCAAGATCTTGCTTGGGATTGTTTTTCGCACCGATCCACCTGTAGGTTGCGCCACCTAGGGGAAAAGTAAAAATTTTGTTTCCAGACAATAACTTTAGAAAAACTGAACTGATTCTTTTCAAATTTGGTGTGTGGGTACCTCGCCTAAAGATCTCACTTGGGATTGTTTTTCGTGCTGATCCGCCTATAGGTGGTACCACTTGGGGGCAAAAGTTAAAGTTTCGTTTTCAGACAATAACTTTAGAAAAACTGAACAGTTTCTTCTCAAATTTGGTATGTGGGTACCTCACCTCATGATCTGGCTTGGGATTGTTTTTCATGCCAATCTGCCTATAGGTGGCACCATCTGGGGGCATAGTTAAAATTTCGCATCTGTCAAACTTCCGAACAATAACTCCAGAAAAACTGAACGGATTCTTTTTGTCCCCCGACGCCTGAAGGGCTAAAGGGGGACTATAGTATTGGGGTCCGTCCGTGTGTCCGTCCGTCCGACGTTTGTTTCCGGACAATAACTTCTGAAGAACTGAACGGATTCTTTTCAAATTTAGTTTGTGGGTACCCCGCATCAATATCTCGCTTGGGATTGTTTTTCGCACCGATCCGCCTATAGGTGGCGCCACCTTGCGGCAAAGTTAAAATTTTGTTTCCGGACAATAACTTTCAAAAACCTGAGCGGATTCTTTTCAAATTTGGTGTGTGGGTACATTGCCTCAAGATCTCGCTTGGGATTGTTTTTCGCACCGATCCGCTTGTAGGTGGCGTCACCTAGGGGAAAAGTAAAAATTTTGTTTCCAGACAATAACTTTAGAAAAACTGAACTGATTCTTTTCAAATTTGGTGTGTGGGTACCTCACGTAAATATCTCACTTGGGATTGTTTTTCGTGCTGATCCGCCTATAGGTGGCGCCACCTGGGGGCAAGGTTAAAATTTTGTTTCCGGACAAGAACTTTAGAAAAACTGAACGGATTCTTTTTAAATTTGGTGAATGGGTACCTAGCCTCAAGATCTCGCTTGGGATTGTTTTTCGCACCGATCCGCCTTAGGTGGTACCACTTGGGGGCAAAAGTTTCCAGACAATAACTTCAGAAAAACTGAACGGTTTCTTCTCAAATTTGGTATGTGGGTACCTCACCTCAAGATCTGGCTTGGGATTGTTTTTCATGCCAATCTGCCTATAGGTGGAACCAGACTGTCTGTCAGACTTCCGAACAATAACTCCAGATAAACTGAACGGATTCTTTTTAAATTTTGTATGAGGGTACTTCGCCTCAAGATTTTGCTTGGGATTGTTTTTCACACTGAGCCGCCTATAGGTGGGCCAAGGTAAAATTTTGTTTTCATGCAATATCTTCTGAAATCATGGCTGGATTAGGACAAATTCGGTAATTGTGGGTACCTGGATCTCACTTGGGATTACCCTGCATGCTGGGTACTGAAAATTACGGTTCCAAGTCGAATCAATTGTTTCAACGCCGGGGGACTTGAACCCCTCGGGTTTTCATTAAATTTTGTATGAGGGCACTTCGCTTCAAGATTTTGCTTGGGATTGTTTTTCACGCTGAGCCGCCTATAGGTGTCGCCACCTGCGGGCCAAGGTAAAATTTTGTTTTCATGCAATATCTTCTGAAATCATGGCTGGATTAGGACAAATTCAGTAATTGTGGGTACCTGGATCTCACTTGAGATTGCTCTGCATGCTGGGTACTGAAAATTACGGTTTCAAGTTGAATCAATTGTTTGAACATTGGGGGACTTGAACCCCTCAGGTTTTCATTATTTTGAAGTTATAAGCCACTGATACCATTTAAAACTGTTGACTACCGAAAAAGTAAAACATGAAAATTTTTGAGAAAAAAAAGAAAAGAAGTAAAATCTTAACTTTACATTTAATATCTTTAAAATGTTATTATGTTCAACATAAATAAAAAAACATGCTTGTCTTGCAGATTCGCACAAGAATGATAGATGGAGAGACTGGAGAAGAAAAAATTGAATCTTTCTATATTGAAACTGATAATGTGAGTATTATGTATGTTATTGTTGCGGATCCGAATTGTATTCGATAAATGTTCTAATTATTCAATTCACCCAATTAAATTTAATAACCCCAAAATTTCAGGGCACATCTTCATCAGTTTTAGTAATGAATTTGATCACACCCTAGATCCAAGGGAAAACAAAGAAATAATAAACTGTTTGCATAATTTTAAGACAATTTTGTCAACTTCCTGTTCTGATAAATTTGATCATCCCTTCATTTCATTTCGGTGGAAAATTTCACAGTCTCCTGTGATTATTGTTTCCATTTCATAGTATATCTCACTAGAAATATCTTCGAAATAATATTTGAGAGAAATAATAAATTAGCTTTTAAAGCACTGATTGAACCATCAACTGCTTTGAACTGTGGAGTTGCTCTTTCCGCAATACCAAACTGTCATAATGTATGTAGTTGTATAACCTTATGTAACCATTATTCATTCAAACAAAAATTTATAAAAAAATAAACTTAAGTATTGTTCCATATATTGTTATTATTGTTATTTTTTCTGTAGGATTTTAAGTATGCTACAAGTCTGTCATATATGTGATTGACTAAGTGCTGATGTCATTCTGTATTGTATTGACCACTCGATTTTGGTTTCCTTTTCTAGAAGCACATTATTCGAGTAAACAGGACCTATGCCTTCACCAGCATTGCTCACAGTGATTTCAGGTATACCCTTTACTAAATATGGGGGCAGTTCATAATGTAATGATCTTCAAATCAGGAACATGTGTGCAATACAGCTTATCAAATAGCTTTTCCAGGTTTAACAAGGTTCCCTACAATACATGTAGTCACCTATTGTGTTCTCCTTAGTCATTATTTTTGCCATTTACTGTGAGTGTAGTAATTCTGGTTTATCCTTCTATTCACCAGGAAACAGGATTCATTCCCATATATTCTTCTCCCCAACACTGGATAACATATTTATTTCTATTAGCAGCCTTGAAACTCCGAAAAGAGATGCGGTCAAAGTGGGTCTAAACTCAAATATCAAATATGAGAAAAGTGAGAAGAAAAATGACAGGACATAACGTCAAATATCCTGAAATATTCAGGATCAGTATCTGATCTAGTCATATTTCATAGAAATATGACAAAAAAAATCTTGAATTTTCATGAGAATTAGAATTCAAAGGAATGGGCACTGGCATCACTGATTTTGATTGCTAACTCTGGGGCTTGTCGGTCGACTGGGAAGCAATTGAGTTGGCGACAAAAACTGCACACAGTACAGTCTGCATAGCTAATACATGTATGATTAAATTTTGTGAATCATGAATTAAACGAAGTATTTTATGTTACTTAAATATATATTGTGATATATCTCCTATTAGTATTTCGATTCATGTAACCTAGAACTTTACACAATAAATCAGAATATGAGCAGTAAACTTCCCCATCATTCGTAATTTCTTATTATCTGGTTATCAATTTATCTATATCCAATTATTTTTAGGATGTCACTTTCTTGATAAAGCACAAATACTAGCGCTAAATGGCATTAGTATATATATATATAATATCGTCTCTAGGAGCGTTGCCATTATTCAGTCTATCAGAGTTGTAGTAAATGTACGTGATCTAGACTTCGGTCTCCGAACTTTCTCTTTTGTGGAAGCTGAGGTGGCCGAGTGGTCTAGAGCGCTTGCATTTACTGCTGGCGATATGGTGCCGAACTCTGAGGTCGCGGGTTCGTCATTGGGACTGACCCATCCAGCACTAGTATTTGTGCTTTATCAAGAATGTGACATCCTAAAAATAACTGGATATAAGTGTTACCTACTTTCTAAATGACATTAGTATATATATCAATTTATCTGTCAACAGCTTGTGTATCGTTACACCCATGTATGGGAAAGTGTATCCTGATTTCCCGAGACCAGTGGACAAGGCTGAAGGTATGTTAATATTAATTTTTTCCACCCCTCAACCAGAATTTACCATGGGGTATTGTCATCGCATGTCCATCTGTGTCCAAATTTATATCCCACATGCATATGGTTTGATCCAGAAATCTTCAACAATTAGCGAGACTGACCAATTTTTCGGATCACTAATCCAAAGTAAGTGATCCACTGAGTTGCATGGGATAGTGCTCTCAGTCATAAGAGGTAAAGTTGTGACACTTTTACAAAAATTAACCTACATGTACCTGGATTGCTTAACCACCCACCTTGAAGCACCTCGACAATATTTGGCTCATACTCCTGTGCTATTTCTATGAGATAATATTCCTATTGTAGGTACGTATTTTCTTGATGGGGGTGGGTATGCTGTAATAGTTTCTATGGCAACCAAAGTCAAATCCTATATGATGGATATGGCAAACTTATGAGGTACTGCCTAGAGAGTTGAAAAGATTGTTATGGAAAAATGAAAAACAAATTTTTATATAACCCATAAGGACCCCATAAAACTGAGGGCTGTTTCAGAAAAAAGTATGTGGGAGGGGGGAGATTTTTCAGTTTCATGGTATATGTGTGGTGGGTGGTATACTGTCATTTAACATTAGGGAGATAGGATAAATGGGAATAGGTGGTTGGGTTAAAAAAAAGGGTTTTCCCCCCTCATATACCTTTTTTTTGGAACAGCCCTGCTATTGGGAAGCATCTCGCCATTACCTGAGTCATTTGTTCACCACTTTCTTTGGAGATGATACACATGCTCCTTATTTTTGTCGGTGGACCTATGCAGTCTGTTGATTTCGACGTGTGCACTACAATCGCTTGATCTCTCCATGACCTCTATCTACTGCCTCAGTGATTTGGCCATGCATAATGGAATCCACAGTTGTCTCAACATCGACCAGCATTTTTGACAGTTGACAACTGATATTTTTGCACATCATTTTACTGTAGATATTGTGATACTCCCAGAGTGAGAAATAGTGATAGTATCATCGTACCAATATCTTTAGGCCAAGTTTATATGGGATTATGTTGTATGTATTCACTCGGTGACGGTAAATCTCCATAGGCCTACTCTATTCCTTGAGAAGTCCAGCTTAGTCTTCCAAACGGCCAGCGAGTTCTTGATATCAGTGCATGACCTGGCAGGATACCGCTATTAACTTGGTCGAGATGCCCCTTATTTTTCTAAGTATAGAAGTATTGCATACGCTCATCACAACTTATAAAATCATAACGTGTGTATCGATCTGGCGATAATATGAAGTCTATAAAAAAATACAGTCTAATTGTGACATAATCAACTTTTCGCGGGGACTATGGAACACGAGTTGTTGTTCTTGCTGTAATTCATCGGAAAATTCTAATAAATTTTTTTGCGAGATTTTCTGCTATGTTTTAAAATCCTGTGTATTGCCTATAAATGAATTAATGTGATTTACTTTGAGAAGAATCTACGGATTGTATTTTTTTCCTTGGTTGCTACCTGTTCTCCCTATTTGAATGGAGATTTTTGTTGTCAAATTCACATTTGTCTTCAAAATCTTGAGAATTGAATATCTTGAGTTAAAAATTTTGAAGTTTGTAAAAATCTTCGAGATGACAATCTTGGAGATGACAATCTTGGATTTGAATATCTTGCTTTACTTTACCAGGTATCGGGTATACTGTACATACCAGAGTTAAAATCTTGAAATTTGGCATTTGAATTTGTGATTACATACTCCAAAAAAGTATTGGCAAACATTTAATAAATTGTCAGATTCATCAAGCAAAGTTGGCCAGACTCCTGCTACCAGTGATCTATGCACTTTTACAAATCACAATGCAAATGTTGCAACCAATTTGCCATTTACACGTTATTGAAAGAACAAAGAAAGCCCTGTATGTGCAGTGACCCGTGTCTTCAGCTGATCAGCTACTGTTTTGTATAATTTCACTTTGCCGTATCTTTTAACCCAGGATCGTATTTTAAACAACTGGCATATTTTCATGTTATATTTGCCAAATTATTCATTATTCTAAGCATGATGGCACTTTTTTTTGACTACTGGGAAAATATAGTTCATATATATCAAATTATATTAGTTATCACCTGTTCAAAATATTCACCTGTGTTGAAAGATAGGGCAAAGTGAAATTATACGAACCAGTAGCTGATCAGCTGAAGTCTTTGATCACTGCACAGACAGGCGTGGATTTCAGGTTTTATAGCAATGCAGAAGAGGTTAGAGCTAGGTGTTCATGCTTTGTAAGTTTATGGATCAACGGAAACCCATTCTCACAATGTCAGAGTTAGTAGCCTCCTTAAAGCTTAACACCCTCCGACTGCACTGTGCAGGAAAACGCGTGCACATGTGCAATTGGTCTGTAATGATTTTGATTGACACTGGGAGCATGTATCTCAGATATAATGGCTGCCTTTCCCATCTCTCGCGTATGCAAAATCTGCATGTGTGAGAGATGGGAAATGCATCAGGTATATCTTGCAAAACAATTAACAAGTTTTATGCTTAATTATTACACAAGCGCACATGGGAAAACGTCTTGTGACATGCTGAACCTTCATGTAGAAGCATACTAACTGATTTACCAAGAGCCATGAGGGCAGAAGTCATGGACCGCACATTAACCCCCAGTGCAATCATAGGGTAGGCCTATGTCTGACAGTAGGACGAATGTAATCTGATGGCATGAGAAAGCGGAAACTCGACATCATTTACTATCAGTACTTCCATTTTCACAGGTTTTGCTGATCTCGAGCCTGACACATCTGCCATGCTTATACCAAAGTGGTAAGTGATGAACACCTGGTTCGCATTATAGTATGAGGTTACCATTCTTGGTAAATGATTAACACTGGGTTCGCGTTATAACATTGATTTATCATAAATGGTAAGTGATTCTTCACGTAATATTGGGTTATAACTCATGTTGATGTTTTTAAAAATGGTTCTGTGGGTCAAACCTGCTCTCATGACAACCTGTAATAATGAGCAACCCACCTGTCCTCAAAGACCACAGTATAAATGTCCCATCTAAGAATTTTCCATGTTAAATTACCTTTATTAAACGGCCGCCTGTCCTGAAAAAGACCACTTTTTTACCCCTCATCCATTTTGGCCTCGGGGTATTGTCGTCGTCATGTACGTCCGTCCGTCTGTCCGTTACCGCATTTTAGAAAAAAACCGCTCGAAATACAATGACCAAAGTTTAGGAACTTATTTATCTATTTATAAGTAAGACACCTATCTAAAATGGCTCCGCTCAACCCATATTTACAGAGTTATGCCCCTTTACAGATGTATTAATTTCTCCTTTTCTGATATATGCTTGAATGTAATCAACTATATCTGCAGAACTGTGTGCGATATATCTACTACATTTTGGAAACTTATTTATATAGTTCAGTGTATTTTAGAAGCCAACAGAAAATTAGTCGCCTCAGTCCTTATTTTACGGAGTTGCACCCCTTTCAGGTGGAATAATATCTTATTTTGTGATACATGCTTGACTGTAACCAGTTATATCTAATTAGCTGTGTTCGGAACAGCTTGCAACTTATGATGAAACTTTTTTATCTAGTTGTATTTAAAATGCCTACAAAAAAGATAGTCATCTGGGCATATATTTTGTGGAGTTATGCCCCTTTTCGGATCTAATAATCTCTGATTATTTTGAGATATATGGTTGAGTGTACAATATATCTGCAGATCCGTGTATGGTACATCTGCTAAATTTTTCAAACTTATTATCTAGTTGTATTCTAGATGCATAGAAAAAAATCATTGTCTCGGCCCTTATTTTATGAAGTTGTGCCCCTTTCCGGGTGTAATAATGTTGGATATGCTTGATTGTATTCACCAGTTATATCTGAGGAACAGTGTTTGGTACAGCTACCAAATTATTTATCTACTTGTAGAAGCCTACAGCAAATTATTCTCCGCAGCCCTTATTTTACAGATTTATGCCTCTTTTGTGATATATGCTTGAATGTAGCTGTTATATCTGAAGAATTAATGATATGCTCTAAAAAGGACAATTCTGAATGATTAATAAATATAGCCATAATATGTTGCACATTCTCAGCATATTTCGCAATTGCTTTGGGGAAGCCGAGGCTTTTTGACCAATGTTGTATGGTTTGTTTCTCCAATGTTGCTCTGTTATGTTATCAGGGACTACTACACCAATTACATACGGGAGAATGCCAGTCTGGTGAATGGGACAACACAGGACCTGGTGAACGCCTATGAGAAACAACAGCTGCAACAAGGAAATTACAGCTGTAAGAAAATTATCTACACCAGATGGGAGATTTCTCTTTTATAGAGCAGATTCTGTGGTGTTACGGGCATGGTGTGTCTGACTGTGGGAGGGAGGAGGAGTGAGATATCGAATACTGTCATTTAGTTTGACATTCCAAGCTCAAATTCAGAATTGAAGGTGGCATACTTTTATTAGAAGAAGGATGTTGTCCATGATCTTATTCTACTTTTCCCTCTGAACTTTGGTTGAAATGGTAGTTCAAGGGCCGCTTCCCATACGGATTTCGCGGCCCATCAACTCAAATGTTTTATTTAATTTCACGTTATATTTCATAGTTCATTTAAGATGTTTCCAAGCGATGTATTTTAAAATGAATAAATAAATTAAGAAATAAATAACAAGGAGAGAGAGGTGGGTGATATAAAAGGAAGGGAAGAATTGACTATGTACAAGTTTGTCGGTCAGTTTTTTTGAATAGGTCATACTGGATGATATGTGTTCATTGTGAATTGTAGTCGCGTGGGTGATTCCTTTGTCTTTGTACCCCTTCCTAAAGCCGTCCAGAAAAAAGCTGGGAGAACCATAGGCGGGTTATTTCAGAAATCTGTACCTGTAACTGTGCTTGGAGTCTGTATCAGTGTACAGGATGGCAGGCTGCATCCTAAATTACTTGAAAGTCAAAGGACCATATTCTGCATTAAACAATCGTCCCTCTGAACTGGAAGGATTGCACAATATGACAAGAAGATAAAGCAGAAATGCTGACTGTCAGTTGATTGGTTAACTGGGTCAAAATCGATAAACAGGAAGTGGCAGTAACAAAATCTGATTGGCTAGTTTGTATTGTGCAAATCAATTTCATGGTACATGTTATACATGGTTCATGTGCTATCTTGAATAGCCTGCTGTTTATGACCGTGGTGGTTCATGTGGATAGATGTCAGAGTATGGTAATCCCTCTAATAATTCAATCCCGTATCAAAATTCGATCACCCCCAATTTTAGGGACAAACTTCAAACGGCTGTTCTAATAAATGTGATCACTCCAAAAATGATTGAAATAACAAAGAAATGATGGATTATTTGCATTATTTTGAACAATTTTGCCAACTTCTAATAAATTTGATCACCCCACAGTTTATGGTGGGAAATTTCACTTTCTCCAATTTAATTATTAAATGGATTACCATAGGACAGCGTTTATGCTGAGAGATTCAAACACAGTATTGAATGTACACATACTTAATGAACAAACTGATCGGCATTGCAGGGGATGAGGAGCTACTTCAGCACCTGTTCTGGGATGCCAAAGTCACAAAAAACTGGGGGCCATTTGGTAAACTGTCCCAGGACACATTCACAGAGATCTGGTGAGTTGTCATTGTGTGCAAATTCTAATGTTTCAATGGAGTAAATCAACATTTTTTTATAAGAATTTCTTTGTTACGACAGACTTTCTCCCCTCTCAAAACGATGAGTAAACCTCATGATTTCCATATTACAGTAAAACCTGTGAATACTGACACCTGGGAAAACTGACCAACCTCTAAATACTGACATGATGCATGGTCCCAATACTTAAATTTTAAGTAACTTGAAACCTTGATAAATCAGAACCCTGTCAAACTGACACTATAATCTCGTTCCAAGCATGGTCGGTATACACAGGTTTCACTGTACTTGAATTCATTGTTCGAATTGAGCACTATTTTGTGATCTCGGAATGTAAAAATTTGAAATAAATGAATAATTTTCGTGAAATCCAATTGTTTGGCCCACAGGATCTAGTTCTGGATATTTATAAGGCAAGACATTTCCATAGTCTTGAAAATATGCTGTAATGTACTCATGGCTTTGAAAATTAGTTGGATTCTATTCTCTGGTTGTTTGGGTGGGGGTGGGCGGGGGGATAACAATTCCAATTCAGCCAAAAGTTTGGCTTGTCATTTTGCGACAATTAATATATGACGTCTCCTCTCTTCAGCTTATGTCATGTGATGATGTACTGTATTGTGGAGCCAAAGGAATGTGTACAAATTATGGGCTCCATCAGGATTTCTTGAGACGGAGTCTTTTCCTATCCTTAATTATTAGAGAGCCCTGTAGTGTGTTGTCCACCATAAGAAAATAGCATAGGGTTGTGCGCTGAGAGGGGTCGAAGTATGCAAAATTAGAAAGCTGTACTTTGCCAGATCGGGTAGGAGGGGGCACCTCTACATAGTTTGGTACACTAGTGTCACATGACATGCATCTAGAAAAATGGCTATTGTCTCCAAAACTATAGGAGTTTGAAGCCTAAAACATGTTAATACCCTATTCTCATGGGTACTTGATATGGGCTTCCCCTCCACCCCATTCCTTCATCATTATTGGCTTCACTAGTTAACATCCCTTCCTAAAGTCACCCGTCAGTCTGTGATTCTGAATGTGAAACAACTTTGCTCTACAGCCTGTCTTGTCTTTCATGTGTACTGTTCTGTCTATTGTGTTGTCTTCCCCGTACTTGTTTCATAGATTGTTTTGTATTTGTAACAAAACAGATTAGGGAGTTATCAAATTTTGTTAATTTTATTATTATTATTTCTTTGTTCTCTTGTTTTCCAGTGAATGGTAAGAATTGAAACATGATTCTTGCTGGATGCAGATTTTTATGCTGCCAATTTCTTTATGTACCTTTCCACTCATTCCTCCTCTTTCTCTCAATACGGGTTTGCATGAATTTCTAATTTCACGGCCTTGACTCTCACACTTTGCCATTCTCCCATTACTTTTATATACCTTAAAATGTTCCAGATTGAAGCATCAAACCCAAATTGTAGGATTACTTGTATTTGCAAAGGAGAAGTGGCACTTGCATAGGAAAAACTCCCTAAGGTGTTACGCTAGTGAAACCAAAGATTTATTTCTTTAATTCTGCACAAAATCCAGTGTTTTGTACAGACGAAATGCCCAAGATTTATACTCTAAACATCCACAGTTGAAAGTGATGAAAAACAGCATCATCAGACGTATGAAATGGGGCTTTCGCCTGTTTTTGGCTTTTGGTATTCTTATTAGCATGTATATTTTAAGGTGGGCCTCCACAGTTTCGTAGTAATGGCCCCGGTCTAATTTCATAATACGATAGACTGCCCTTGTTCTGCTACATCATAATTCTTCTTGTCTTTATATCTATAATACCATCCTATTCAGCATTACCAACGCTGCAAACGAGTACATACAAATCGAGTGCTGGCTTTGTCTACACGCTGATCGAGATCATGGAGTAAATTTTGTCTTGCCTCAGTTATGCCCCTTGGGTGTGCCTAAAAATCGGGACTCATTTACGGGAAGAAAATCTGACAAAAAACGGGCAGGTTGAAACCCACTTTTGTTTGCCTTTTTAAGTTGAGACCGGACCAGGGAACGTGAGTAAGAAGTTTAATTGAAATCGCTCTTACAGATTTTTCTGGAAATTGAGCCGAATTTGACCATTTTTCGACATTTTTAAGGGGTTTTCTAGGAAAAATGAAGCAAGCATGGAGGAGAATGTTCGAGTTAAATTTTTCTATAACATAGCAGTGTTATATCTTAAAATAATAGTTTCATCATGCTCTTTCAGAAAATATATACATATAAGTGATTTGGGTTGAAGGTTTTACGACAACTGGTGGCCGAAAAACGGACCCATAGTCTATTCCATGCCGAATGGAAGAATCTCTGGAGTGCACCCTTAATATATCTAAAATATGACACCTTGATCAAAAATAATATATTGATGTAATATCATGGCAGATATGGTGAAAACAATAGATTCATTTTGATTCACGGTGTAATATTTCTGAAATATAAAAAAAATCATGCTAAAATGTATATGAAGAAGCCAAAAACAGATGTAAGCCCAATTTTAGATGTCAGTCTATGCTGTAATGTCATTTTTGACTTTTGTTAATGATAGAATTTTTTCCTGTACAATGCACAACTCTGTGTGGAGAACTGAAGATTGGTTTTAATGCAACACCTAAAGGAGTTTTTCATATTTAAATATTACTTAACCTTTGTAGATGAAGCGTTGCACTTTCATGTATTGATATGAAACCTGTTGAAGCAGTAAGTGTGTTAGAGTCCTTAACATTGCTGTTTGTTTCTACTGATTTAGAGAAATGTTGTCCTTACGTGATGAATTCAAGAATTATGCAATGCCTGTTTTTCAAATTACAATTTGGAAAACTCTTTGAATGATGGCTGAGATTCAAGAAATGGTGAAGGGAAGTAACTCAACATTATGAGACATCAAGGGAAAAAACTCTTGGTGGCTTTGCATGAAGGAAAGCAGCTCGATCTGGAGAATGCCGTATCCCCTGTCCTAGTTTGTAGGGTTGATGGATGCATTTTTCTGCCTGTTCAGTACTATACTGGTAATGGTTTTGGATTGAACTGCACACTTTTTCTGAAAACCCGACCTGGCATGACCATATTCCACTACCATTTCAGCATTGCATTTTGTATCATTGGCCTCTTGCAAGGCATGTTTGAAAATCTTTGTTATAATTGGTCATGGTTGCACGCAGTATTTCTCTCACATTTTCCCATATTCTGCACTTTATCTGCGTAAATTACGGAGATGGATCATTTTAAAGTAGGGAATTGGGAGTTTTCTCTGCTGAAAACTGTTATTTTCTAGATTAACATTTCTCCTCCTTTTTATCCAAACATCCATTTACAGAGATTTATAGAAGTCCAAACTTAGAGTATCAATGATTCAAGTTTTTTGAATTTCATTAAAAATACTTCCGGGTTTGCAACAAATAATTGTGGGCTTGTTAGGGTTTTTTTTTACAAATTTTGTAATTGGATATGAATTATTGATTCAAAAAACAGGACTCCTATGAATTGTTGATATAATTGTGTAAGAATGAAGTAGGGAAAATTTATATGAAGATGAAGATTTTAGTGGGGGGGGGGGGGTTATCAATTTCTTAGTTTGAAGCCTTTTTATTGGTATTCTATTAATTATCAGTATATGAATGTTTAATGTTAGGTCAGAAGTTAGCAGGATAAACTTCTTTTTATGTTATTATGTTTATTGTATATCATACTAGAAATAGATGTAATTGTTTGCAAAATAAATTTCCGAAGGCATCTTGTAAGCTGTCTCGTGTGCAGTTATCTAGTCCCGATCCACTCTCATTGTACATTGACTAGTATGGTGTATGGAAGCATAGAGGTGACTACTCCCAGAGAACTCCTTCAATCTTATATCTTTCTTTTCATGTCATTTCCAGGCAAAGTGTATCTGCTGTCTTTGTTGGCACAAACAGTGGACTGACTCGTGTTTTCCCACCTTGGTATGTATCTTGGTCTGCTTTTCACTTTTGATGTTCTAAGGGCAATTTCATAGCCCTCCTATCAAAATGCACCTGACTTCTCCTAGTAATTTGAGCATTTTGCAAGGCCCTTTTGGCACATGGCAGTGGAATCTCTAAACATTCTGATACCAATAGTAATGCAAATAATGTTGCTAAATATCAAGTTATCAGGCTGTATTTCAGAGCTTCTATGGGTACTGCGGCCTATTTCACTATGCTTTGCCACACTCCACATCACATATGGGTGCTCAAACTAAAAGCCTAGGTCAGGCCCTGACTATGATATGATAACCCAGCCATTCCAAGTGTGTTCATCCTGAAACAACTTTCTTGGTGTATACAGAATACATTTTACATTGATATTTCACAAAGTATGCTTCTGAAATTTGCCCAGTGTGTAGTTTGTTAGAATGCCATTATAGACCAGTGGACATGATATAGATGTATATAATAGGGTTCATAAAGGGAAGGAGAAGAGTTGAAAATGAAATTAAAATGGTTCTGGAATTTCATTGGGGATGTGCTGTGGGGGGGGGGGGATTTGGTTTTAATGTCACACTTAATGTTGTTTCACTCATAAAGTTACGGTCAGTTTGGATGGTGGAGGAAGCCGGAGTACCCAGAGAGAACACCGCCCGTCGGCAAGTAACTGACAAACTTTCACACATGCACCAAATGAACCCCAGGAGTTAAAATAGTCCATACTAATGAAATGTGTTTTTATTCTTTTATTCAAAGCCATCGCTGCCCAGCAGGGACTTGTGGGAACAACAGTGCGGCAGACGAGTTGATGAATGACCGAGACACGTGGAAGGCAGTGTACTACAAACGTGCTATGGACACGGACCACCTACTTTTCATGGCCTCCTCTAGACCTGAGGGTCAGTCACACTAGGACTCATAATACTGTTACAGAATTCCTACATTTGCTATAAACTCCTTAAAAGCACTTCGATTCCATTTTGCTACATTCAGGGCATTGAAAAATTCCAGTTTGACAGACATTCTTCTAAAGTCCTTCATTTCTTGTGCAATGCTAAGGGAAGGCAATATTGATGTAATTGTCAAATTCAATATTCCTGAAATCGTTTTGAAATAGACCATGCACCCTTTTTTTATGCATCTGTAGATCCATATATATTTCATGAGTTCTTGCCAAGACTGCATTCAGTGGCCTTGATGACTATTCTCACTGTCTAATTTGGCTTTTATTGAGGTCTTTAACAAACAATTGAATGCACTTGGATTTTTCCAAGTCAGAAAGTAGGAACTGCTGTGTCACATTTCCTATTATTTTGAACTTCTTGATAATTCAGTTACGAACAGTTCAGCTTTCCACTTCAAAAATTTATAAAAAGAACCAGAATGAAAAAACTACCCTCAACTTTGTGAAGTGATTTGGACCTTCACATTTCTATATTCAAAGCATATTTTCAAAGATTTTTTATTGGAGCATTTTCTGGGATTGAATTATTAGAAAAATGAATCTGCCTTCTTTCTTGTAACCATGGACGGAAATCGTATTGTAGAAGGATGGCAAGAAGACGTGAATGAGACCATTATCCCTCAGGTGACCATGGTCAAGTCTGTGTCCATTAGTGTCGGAGAACAGACCTATAAACCTGCTGGTATGTACCCAGTCATCTTCCCCATCCACAGTTTTTATTCCCACGAAGCTTTTCCACCTTACTTCATTGGATTTCCTGGCTTTGTCAAGATCAAACAGTACTGGTAGCATGGAATGGATAATCAACCATCGTTCTCCAAATAAAGCAGATGACCATTGAACTTAGTTATTCTTTAAGATACCACACTTTTTTTATTCATTTATACCATTTTACAAGTAACACCACTGCTTCTTCCTGGAGCAAGGCAAGTAACATTTCCTGGTACCAGAGTTGGTGTAAGAAGTATCTGGATTATTTTGAGTGTTCTCTCTGATCAGTGGAATACTGTAGAATGGAGCTTATCGGGCCCTTAACTGGCCAGAAAGACTTTGATAGAGTCATGAGATTTAGCCCATTTATGTATGGAGTAGAGATTCATGGGAGAACCCAGTTTGTCTTGGGAAGATGGTACTGATTCAGTCAACTAGGGTAGACACCATTGTAGTTGTAATATTTAAATTTAAAGTATTTTCATGAATTAACTCGCTGGAAGAAAGTAATTTTCTTATGAAAAATGAAATCCTTACAAATGGTGTTCAAAAAACAAAACAGAGAGAAAATTTATCTTAACTCATTGCCCGTGAGAACATGTTTGGCTGGTGTATTTTAATTCAGAAAAGTTAAGAATTTAATTGAATTATAAAGATTGTCAAATTCTAAATTCCGGAATTTTTCCTTACCAGGGAAGTGTATATCTAGAAGGAGTATATGCATGGAGTTAAATTATATCCGGGGTTTCATTCAATTGTTTTTTCTCATTTCCTATGTCCAGTTATCGGAATTAAGATGGAGCACAGTCTGTTACTTGACTATATGATGAAGGCCACCGCCCATCCTGGTCAGGAATACTTGTGTAACGATACAGAAAACATGGTCTGTTACTTACTGGATGATGGTGGCTTTGTCATCTCCACTAATCAGGAGGACCAGTACGAAGAGGTTCGTTCAAATTTCTATTTTCCATGCTTAGGGGCTGTTTCATAAAAAGGTACATAGGGTGGAGGAAAGATAACTTTTTCTGACCCCTACTACCCATATACCATTTATCCTATCACCCTAATGTTAAATGACTGTAAATTATCCACCACACATGTACTGTAGAACAAAATAATCCCCCCCGCCCCCATCTCATATACTTTCTTCAGACACGAGTATACGAACAGAAAAGCAAGTGCTTTCAGATGCACTGATTGGTTGATCCAAATTTTCAAACACAAATGCAGTACTTTCTTTGACTTGCAGTGCCATCCAGAACATTCAACCAATCACAAAGGTCCTATAGACGCCCTTTCCTGTAGAACAACCTCCATGTTAGCTCGTATATACGGGAATCCTTCTAATAATTCAATCAAAGGAAGTGAGAAAATGATTCAAAATCATGCATAGAATCCATTATTTTTTGGTTATATCTATGATTTTAGACAGTGATCAAATTTATTATAACCACTGATTGAATTTTGTCCTCAAAATTGACAGTGATTGAATTTTGATAGGGATTGAATTATTAGAGGGATAAGCATATGTGCCTTGTTCACCTACATTAATAATTAAATGGAATTACATGCTTGGCATCAACATGACATCATAGGGAATAAACCATCAAAGATGCTTTATTTATTAAGAAAGGGTGGAAATTATTAACAGCTGTTTTTTCTGTATAATCTTTCATAGGTTTTATGTAGAATTTAATATCAATATATCAATTAATATCTGTATATATTAATAGAAAGCAAAAAAGTGAATATATTGGCCTTTGATAGATTTAAGGGGTGCCTGGTCTTGATCCAAGTAACTTGTCGAAGAAAATCTTTAAAAAATTTACACGTACCAGTTCACATATTTGCATTATTTTACATATTCAATGTTTATCCTCAAAGCATTAGGATATTTATTCAATGGATTTTCTGCCCTTTGATTGAAGGTGGGCAAGTTCTTAGGCAGGGTGGACGATGACCTGATGTATGCGCTCTCAGATCAGGGGAAGGAACTCACAGGCCAATTCTATCAGAGGTAAATGAGATCTATCAGTCCATTATTTATTTTTCGTTCCCCTCGAATTCAGTATGTGGCTACCTTGTTGAAAGACTATACATTTGATAGCATTTCTATTCCATTTGTTCATCAGTGCTGCCACCTGGTAGGCAATTTTTTTTCCTGGATGAATGATTACAGTAAGTTCCCTAAGTATTCACGACCGGAACTGAATATCGGCAATCATGAAAACTGATCACTTTGAAATATTTTGTTCAGGTGACCAGTTTAGAAAAAAGGGCGTTTTCATAGACTAAGAGTCCCGATATTAAATTCCCATACCCTTTGATAATGAGAGGTCGCTCAGGTTTTTTCTGTCATTTTGTAATATTTACTGGGTACCTGAAGCTTCCACATTAAATTACACTGGGAATTGTGTTAATGTCTGTATAACGGATTGTGACTTAAACCCAGAATATTATCAATCCCACAACCACGAAAAATATTGGTTTTTCAAATATTTAGGACCATGGGTTTGGCACAAATGGGCAGTTTTTGATTATTTTTGGAACAGGGTTACGTGACCTGAAAAAAAGTGAGCGTTTTCGAATTGGCTTAGGGTCGCGAATACTCGTACCGCATAGTAGACAGTAATTGTGTCACATTGTCTGTCCAGGAGACAACTTCTGAACCAGCTCTCTCTATATGATTATCAGTTGATGAAGAAGTTCTTAAGGCCTGCGTTGGTGTGTCTGTTGTATTTGTTATATGTACAATGAAACCTGTGTGTACTGATCATGCTTGGGACCAGAATATGGTGTTGGTCTTGACAGGGTTCTGGTTTATCAAGATACAAAATACCTTAAATTTAAGCATTGGGACCATAGATAATGTCGTTTTTTCTAGGCGGGTTGGTTTACCCAGGTGTCAGTATTCACAGGTTTCACTAGAATTGCTACTTTTTGTCTTTCCTAGTGAAGTCCGATATGACTACCAAGCCTCCTGCCCTGATGAGGATGAAAAACCTTCTATGGCTGGATTACGAGCTCTCAGAATCGTAAGTGATGATTCAAGGTACATTCAGAATGTGTGAAATGAAAATGGATATATTT
This sequence comes from Hanleya hanleyi, assembly GCA_036873755.1. Lineage (NCBI taxonomy): Eukaryota > Metazoa > Mollusca > Polyplacophora > Lepidopleurida > Hanleyidae > Hanleya > Hanleya hanleyi. The sequence continues at coordinate 7,570 of JAVTVY010017396.1, read as the reverse complement.
TAACTTCTTAGATGTGTTTGGAACCAGGGATCATGTTTTCATGACTTGTACATAATGACATATAGTCAGGGTGGACCACTCATATATTCAATATTCCTAAATAAATTTTATTCAACTCCACAATATCCATGTTTAAACTAGTCTGTACGACTGCCTAGGAATGCCTTCACTTCTCGACAATCATGTGACAGGAGGGAAGAAGAATCAGTGGTTAAAGTATAAATTTAGGGTGAAATTTTCAATAATTTAGGAAGTACTGGTAAACGTTTGGCCTTCTCAAACTTCTCCCACAAGTTCAAACTGTCATGGCAGGCAATCCGATGTTTCTATATGGGCAATCAGATGTTTGTATTCGGGCAATCAGAAGTGTTTATTTTTGCAATCAGGCTCTTATATGTGAGCAATCAGACCTTTGTATTTGGATCCCCAGATGTATGTATATGAGCAGTCATATGTGTGTACATAGGCAACCAGATTTGTGTATTTGAGCAAGGTGTAGGTGAAGTGTATTTGGGCAAGGTGTGGGTAAAGTGTATTTGGGCAATGTGTTGTAGGTGAAATGTATTTGGGCAAGGTATAGGTGAAGTGTATTTGGGCAATGTGTAGGTGAAGAGTATTTGGGCGATGAGTGGGTGAAGTGTCTTTGGATGAGGTATAGGTGCAGTATATTTGGGCAAGGTGTAGGTGAAGTGTATTTGGGCAAGGTGTAGGTGAAGTGTATTAGGGCAAGGTTTAGGTGAAGTGTATTTGGGCAAGGTGAAGTGTATTTGGGCAGGGTGTAGATGAAGTGTATTTGGGCAGGGTGTAGGTGAAGTGTATTTGGGCAGGGTGAAGTGTATTTGGGCAGGGTGTAGGTGAAGTGTATTTGGGCAGTGTACGTGAACTGTATTCGGGCAAGGGATAAGGTGAAGTGTATTTAGGCAAGAAGTAGGTGAAGTGTATTTGGGCAGGGTGTAGGTGAAGTGTATTTGGGCAAGGTGTAGGTGAAGTGTATTTGGGCAGGGTGTAGGTGAAGTGTATTTGGGCAAGGTGTAGGGAGGAGGACACAATCACTCTATGGGTTAGGGTAATGCCACTAGTTGTATTTCATCAGAGTGCCGTCAGTTTGTAATGACGAGTATGCTGATCCAACATGTTTCTGTTGTTGTTACAGCCCTCTCTCACAATGCTATACGAGATGCTTAGTATGAACTGGTGGTCTTCCCAGCTCACCTGGTGAGTATACAAACATGTCCAGTACATGGAATTCTTGGTGCTCCCCTCTCAGTGTCGAGTGAAACCTAAAAAAATTGCAATCAGTAGAGAGACCCCAGTAGACTCCCATTCACCAATGCAGAACTTGTTAATAACCAATTATCCAATCGGATTCATTCTGTGATTCACACTTCCTGTTTTCTATTTTGTCCCAGTTAACCAATTAACTGACAGAACTACACTTTCGGGTTATTAATTAACTGGTCCTATTGTAACATTCAAAATACCCAGATGCTTGTCACGTAGTCCAATTTTATCACAAGGTTCTAAAAGTGTCTGCAGCATTATACTCGCTCGTACTAGAAAGATAACACCATGTGGGACATATAAATGTGCTGAAATTACCACGAGAATTGCAAGCTGCGGTTTTCTGAGAATCCTACCAATTTATACCTGAATTTGAGACAGTAATTTTCTAATCTGGTTTCCAGTTGAATGACCTGAAATTTAGGCCAAGTCTGCTTTTTACCCCTCGGCCATTTTGGCCTCGGGGGTATTGTTGCCGCCATGTACGTCCGTCCGTCGAAGCGTACGTCCATCTGTCCGTCCGTCCGTTACCGCATTTTAGGCATAACCGCTTGAGACACAACCACCAAATTTTGAACACTTATTTATCTAGTGCTAAACCAGACGCCATATCGAAATTGGCTCCCATAGGCCCATATTTTACTGAGTTATGCCCCTTTTCAAATATATCAATTTCTATTTCTGTCCTATATGCTTGAATGTAACCAACTATATCTGCAGAACTGTGTTCGATATATATATTATATATATTTTGAAAACTTATTTATATTGTTGTATTCTAGAAGCCAACAAAAAATTACTCACCTCTGCCTTTATTTTACAGAATTATGCCCCTTTTCAGGTGCAGTTATCTCTGATTTTGTGCTTGAATGTAACCAGTTAGGCCATTCAAGTATGAAACTTTGTTTCTCAAAATCCGCTGCCGGCTTCGAAATTTGCCGCATGTATATCTTTTATTAGTAAAAATCCAGCCATGGTAGCAACACAACAACAACAGTATTTTTGTTCATTCTGTTAGAACTTCAAAGAATATCTACTTACAGCTTTAAACAACGTGTTATGTACTCTAATACTATTTGAAGCTGATATCTCTTATTGTTATCTTTTACTGGAGGGTAATGAGTAATTTTGTTGAGATTTTGCAACAGAAAACGTCACATCACGAAATTAGCACATGGTATGGCAGGGGAGCTAATTAGGTTTTTTTTCTTTTCAAACCACCCAGAAGAGTTATCGCCCCTGTTCGTAAAATGTTTTTGAGATTCCAATGAGAACTAGATATTTTGTTCAAGAAATAAACTGAACCGAGTTCATTATACATACTTTCATCAGACAGAGTTATTTCTTTTATTACATGATCATCTGTTATTTATACCCGAGGTATAACTATATTGATATATTCTCCATACATTTTTTTCCAATTATATTTTTTACCATTGCTGGTTAGATCAATCTAGTGTTGTGGGGTCTTCAAATGCTGAAAATAAAATTAACTGCTGTGATATTCAACTGTTTTCCATGCACAAGATTATCAAATGATAATCTACTTATACAGATGTAGATTATCCATATGCATGTAAGAGTGTGTAAGAGTTATTCTGTGATAAAAAGGTATATCTTGCTGGTATTGCATTTCCTCGATCCAAACTAAATGAGGTAAATATAAAATAAAATAAAAAGCCTCCTGCCTCATGAGGATTTCAACATTTGCCTGTTTGAGAAACAAATGTTCATATTTGAATGGCCTTATATAAAATTAACTGTGTTTAGTACAGCTACCAAATTATCAGGAAACTTTTTACCCCTCGGCCAAAATTTGGCCGAAGGGTATTGTCGTCGTCATGTACGTCTGTCCGTCTGGCCGTCTGTCCGTCTGTCCGTCCGTCCGTCTGTCCGTCACACCTTTCTCGTTACCAAGATATCTTCAGAACGACTTACCCTAGGCACACCAAACTTGCAGTGCACATCCGTATGCTTGTGACCCAGAACCCTATTGAATCTGGACCCGATTGGTTAGAAACTTTGGCGGCCATCTTTAATTTATGCGAAACCATCACAGGTTTCTTGTTACCAAGATATCTTTAGAACGACTTACCCTAGGCACCCCAAACTTGCACTGCACATCCATATGCTCATGACCCAGAACCATATTGAATCTGGACCTCATTGGTTGGAAACTTTGGCGGCCATATTTAATTTATGCGAAATCATTAATCTTGTGTATCTTACGTACCATTTCTCTGTTCAGTGTGAAACTTGGTATAGATCATCGATGCATCAAGAAACTTCAAAGGAATGACCAAACCAGTTTCCCTGATTCGGTGAAAACCTTGGCGGCCATCTTTAATTTATGCAAAATCTTCAATGATATATATCTCTGACCATTCAAGTGTTCTATACGAAACTTGGTATACAACATCGATGTATCAAGAGATCTGCAATGTATAGCCACATCAGTTCCTCTGAGTGGCGGGAAGGATGGGCGGCCATCTTTAATTTATGCAAATCATTAATGATCTCTATCTCTGATACTGTCCGAGTGCTCGATGTAAAATTTGGTATATATCATCGAAGCATCAATAGACTTACGATAAATGACAGTTCTGGCGTTTCTGATTGGGCGGAACCTTGGCGGCCATCTTTAATTTATGCAAAATCTTCAATGATATATATCTTTGATACCATTTCAATGTTCTATATGAAACTTGGTATCCAGCATCGATGTATCAAGAGACTTGCAATGAATAACCACATCGGTTCCTCTGAGTGGCGGGAAGGATGGGCGGCCATCTTTAATTTATGCGAAATCATTAATGATCTATATCTCTGATACGGTTCAAGTGCTCAATGTAAAATTTGGTATGCATCGATTAGACAGTTCTGGTTTTTCTGCTTGGGCGGAAACCTTGGTGGCCATCTTTAATTTATGCAAAATCTTTAATGATGTTTATCTTTGATACCATTTCAGTGTTCTATATGAAACTTGGTATACAGAATCTATGTATCAAGAGACTTGCAATGAATAACCACATCAGTTTCTGAGTGGTGGGAAGGATGGGCAGCCATCTTTAATTTATGTGAAATCATTAGGGATCTCTATCTCAGATAATTTTCAAATGTTCGATGTAAAATTTGGTATACATCGTCGATGCATCAACAGACTTATGTAATGAATACCGGTTTCTCTGATTGGACGGAAACGTTTTGAGGCCATTTCTAATGGCAAAATTTTTCATAATCTGTATATTTGTTACTTGACTGCTTGGTGTTCCTGAAGTCTTGTTTTAAATTGAATACATTATGAATGGCTGGCGCCCAGAGCCGAGGGGTTTTCAGATGCGCAGCTTCGTATTTATCCAGTTGTAGTCTAGATATCTACAAAAAAATTAGTTGTCTCGGCCCCGTATCTTATGGAGTTATGCCCCTTTCGGATGTAATAATCTCCGATTTTGTGATCTGTAGTTGAATGTACAAGTTATATCTGAAGATCCTTGTTCAGTACAGGTGCTAAATTTTGGAAACTTATTTATCTACATGTACTTGTATTCTTACCCCTTGGCCATTTTGGCTCGGGGGTATTGTCGTCGCCATGTACGTCCGACCGTTACAGAATTTTAGACAAACCCGCTGGAGACACAATCACCAAATTTTTAACACTTATTTATCTAGTGCAAAGTCAAATGCCTATCGAAAGTTGCTTCCCTCGGCCCATATTTTACAGAATTAAGCCCCTTTACAGATATATTAATTTCTATTTCTGTCTCTATTTCTATTTCTATGCTTGAATGTAACCAACTATATCTGCAGAACTGTAATACTTAGCATGCTTAGTTCTATACTCCATACACGGATCTGTTGATCCATACACTGCAAATTGTTAATTACCTTTAGCTTGATCATCCCACATAGTACTATCTCTTCCCCAATTCACACTACACATGGGTCTTAATCACTTGGGGAAAGCCGAGGGGTTTTGATTAGATCAATCTCATGTCTATCTCGCCATTGTTTGTGAAGATTTCTCCTGAATAAAATTTTGTGATTCTTTTGTTCTTTTCAACAGTAACCTGAATTACAGTTTTATTTCAACAATGTAATATTGTTACGTTTCCATTCACTTTTGTGCTCACATTTCTTTGTAGGGCCTATGTCAATTTTAATGTCTACAGGTCAGTTGTCTTTTCTTGCATCTTTGTAGATTTTGATAAATTCTCTAATTCTCTATTCACTGTATTTCCATTCAGTCATTTTATTATGAATTGCCTTGTCGGTTGATTAGGAAGAAGAAACAAATAATTCATGTGATTCGGTGATAGTCTGATTAACATTCTACACAGGGAAGATTTAATATTAGATTATATGGATTTACATTGTATCTTATATTCAATCCAGTGTAGGCATTTCAATATACGGTAAGTTCCCTAAGTATTCGCGACTCTAAGTAAATTCGAAAACGGGCATTTTTCGCCAGGTCACGTGACACTGTTCCCTAAGTAATCGAAAACGGCCCATTTGTGAAAAACCGCGGTCCTAACTATTCGAAAGTCCCCCATTTATGTAGTCGCGAGATTGATAATATTGTGGGCTTATGTAGTTGTGGGATGGGAAAAACATCCGCATCAACGAGTTCGAGAGCGTGTCAAAAGTTTTCACGTTCAAACTGAAAGAATGCGTCAGAAAATGAACCCATACTCGTTCTTTTTCTCCCAGCAAACGAACGTCAGGCAGTCGGAAAATGAACACTATCCCGTCAGAAAAAGGAGCGTCAGAAAAAGAACGTTCTTATTCGAGCGTTCAAAGGCATGGGATATTATGAAATACCAACCCGGTTATGAACAATCTCCTATAAAGCGCCGCTCAATAGCCGTTTTACTCTCTTTCAAACTTATTTACAATATTTTCAGCTTCTTATATCCTAAAGAAGAGAGTCCTAAATATATTTTAGAGGGTTTTACGAAACCAATCGCCACGACAGCATCAGAAAATGAATATACGAAAGTGAACATCATTTTTTTTTCGATGACGGGACTCCCATATCCATTCCCAATAAAAATGGATACATCTGTTATTTGAAAGCAATTATAGCAAGGACTCGAGGTTAATACGCAGTTTACTTAAAGGGTTTTGAAAATATTGGTGTTTACACAGCTGTGATAGAATGATTTGCTGACATCCATGGAAAGATTGAAAGAATGAGCCAGGTGGGATTATCAGCGACTTTTACTCTTCAGAACGTCCCCATATGAACCTCTTTTAGCTGGCAAATTCCCATGCAGTTCGTGATGCCAAGCAGAGATAAACCCCTTTTTTTCACCCCATATGCAGGACTTGTCCATTGATATGTAAATGTATCCAATATTGCAGCCCAGTTTTGGCACAAGGCCAAAAGTACTGAGAGTTCAAGAGAGGAAGTGCTTTGATCCTGCCTGGAATGGAGACATTTAAGACTACACGAATCATCAGAGTCCAGAGAAAACTATTATTATTCAAATTAGCTAGAGCCAGTTTCAGCCCAAATCGTTTATTATGTGCCAACAAGGCAGAGTGTTGGATCAGTTTGCATATGCAGACCGATTGTATTACCCGTGACAGGCTGGCTGGTCTCACTTCAAACCTGGGATCATCCGATTTATTGTTTTTGATTGCGCTAATCTTGTATACAAATTAAAGATTCTGACTGGTTTACATATAATTATTGGTCATATTCACTGCAATGATTTAATGAAGTGACCGTCTAAAAGAAAATAACAGTTTTCTGTTCATTTCATTTCCATTCATTACTTTGTTGCTGAAATGAAACAAGCAATACATTTGTTTCAATTACCCAAACAATTTTCACAGCGACTACAGCAGATTTACCATAGATTGTGTGCACAAAGAGGCTCAATGGGGATATTCAGGTTGACCAGCATCAATGTCTAAGACATCTCCCGATAGCTCAAATGAAATACCAGCTGCTTCCGTGCTGAAGTAAAAAATGTACAGGAGACTTCTAGCAAATCTGAAGAAATGAAATACTGGCTCCCTCGACTTACATGACATTGGAGTTTTTTTATTGATACTTCAGGTAAATCCCACAATATGTGCATATAAAATTAAATATTTTAACCGTTTTACATAATCATCGGATAAATGTTGGAAGATATTCATTTCAATTAAACAAGGTTATTTTATGAAGAGAGGCATCGCCTGCTCTAGAGTACAGTTACGCAGTGTGCATACGCCCCCTTGTTAGGCCCCATGCACGTGGAGATGTACAGGCTATTAATAGACACAAAGGCTTGATTCA